>JAODLL010013069.1:0-28912 GCA_026546735.1 Forbesichthys agassizii | reverse complement strand
GACACTGTGCAGGTGACTAAATGGACCAGCTCCCCCCAGCTAAACCCCCAGGCACTGCAGGCCAGGGCACACATCCACTAATAATCCAGCCCACCAACCATACACCACCATGCCGCCACCATTAGCGGAACCCCGGAGACGACACCACAGAAGCACTAAATAACCCACGACACACCTCCCAGAACCTCCAATACTGAATCCTCAACCAGTAAACATAAAGAATACATGTTGAAGTGTATTAGCATACATTTAGCTTGTAATAGCTGAATATACCTTTAAATGTAGCCATTAAATTACCCTCTGGTTAAGATAATTAAAGGTTAGTGTTTAAAGTTTGTTAAATTTGTTTCTGGTGTACCCCTTAAGCCAATCAGAGGCAGAGTAGGGCGGACCACTGCGTATCGCCACCCACCACCCACCTCGGGGGGTGGAGCTGTGGGGCTGTGGGGTTTATAAATAGAGGTCAAGGTCACATGACACCACAGACAGGGCAGGGCCAGCCACTGCATCAAGGAGCGGTGATGGTGAACCTGAGGAGGCTCTGGGGCCGGCCAAGGAGAAAAGAGGGAGCATCGAGCACACAAGTCAACTTTGGGCCGCACTGGTGCATGTATAGACAGTACTTGGAAGGGAGGAAGGGAGAGAGGAAGGAAGGAAGGAAGGAAGGAAGGAAGGAAGGAAGGAAGGAAGGAAGGGAGGGGAAATGTAAATCGAAGACGCCAGTATAGAAACATTCCATAGAATATTGTACATTGTTAAAACAACCCAAGAGTAATATATGATACACATACCCCAGGTCTATGTGTATTACGTACCGTGTCTCATATGTCTGTGGGCTAATAAATCCAAGAGAGAGAGCATCAATACCACACAACCTGCACAATAATATAAGTATGTTTCATCAAACTGCCGTGTCAATTGCTAGGAAACATCGCCTTTGTTCAAAATCAATGTTGCTAGCCAAGTGTGGAGAAAATAAACGATGTTACTTCGCAAGGGCATTTAGAAAAACATATGGGGTACAATAATGGCAGTTTGTCAACAGCTAGGCTAAAGTATGCTGATACTCCTCTGACTCTTGCAGTGTTGTGTTTCTTAAGTTTCTCAATGGACCGCTTTATCGCTATCTAATGTTTCTTTAATTTCCCTCCAAGACAAATATGGTTGTTCTTGCCGATCTACGTGAAACCAATTATTTCATAGACACATGACTCTGGAAAAATAGTCTTTGTGCTTGTTTTCTGTTCCGATCTTTTGAACGTAATGCATGAACGTTAGCATCGGAACACCAACTGACAATCTATCAACATTGATGCGTCTACAGAAGGGGGAGGGTCGTCCTGTGTCAAAGTGCACTCAACACAGCTGCACTAGCTTCAGTCAATACATGTATTCTTAGTTCTATAAGTATGTTTACCTACAATATCTGTCTCATTGTCAAATGTGGAAGTATGCCATTCGATGTGCGCATGCAGTGCTGCACCGGCCTTATGCGAGCCTATACTGCATATTGTATTACCTTACAATATTATTTATGATTAAGTAGAATACAGGCCTTTCACACATGCATGAATAATTAACGAGCATGAGGAGGACAATATATTTCACAAAGCTAATCAGTGTTATCTTGACAAGAACTCCCCCAACCAATTTGATCCACACACACACACACACAAACACACACGCTCGCTCAACAAGGCCACAACATACGTGTGCTTACCATGTTTAGGTGTGAGGGCTGTAAGGTCCATGTGGCTGTGGTGGTAATCGTGCTGGTGGTTACCTGTCATGGGAACAGCACACAGTTAATCCAGAGAGATACAGAGACAGAACTATATGGAAGAAGTACCAGCAACGTTATACAGAGGAGACAGACCACTTAGATTATTCTGAATGGAGCTCTATGGGATAATTCTGTAATATAAAAAAAAATATGGCAGTTGGAGAAAAAGCCATTAATTTGAGCTAAATTCTTCAGTATTACTGTAACTGCCTGTAAGGCGTTAACAAGATGGCTGCAAGTGGCCAGACTCGGTGGTAATGACTTTGGTTAATCCTCCATATCGCATAGTGATATGGAGGATTAACATGCATTTAGTCTGTATGAATGCATGTACAGTATAGTAAGAAGCAAATGCAGTTCCACTCTGCACTCCCCAGAATAATGGTGACCTGTACAAGATGTTAAACAATACTGTAGCGTAGATGGACAAACCCAGTGTAGGAAAGGTGCCAAGTAGGTTCCAACTTAAATAGTAGTTAGATGAGACCAAACTGGATTGCATGGGAATGTTCAGAAATACATGTTCATTCATAATCATTCTACATAAATACACACACTCACACACACACATTACCTACATACACCATTGCCTAAAACATAACGCATCAGTCATACTTACAATTTAGCCACAATACATAAGTCAACAAACATCCCAGTACACCCCCTTCCTTTATTTCACTTGGTACGCTCCAGGAGCAAACACAGGTTGCCCAATCAGAGCGCACCTCAGAGAAGGAGAGCTAATCAGTGATCAGAGAGTACACCCATGCATTCAATGCCTACTGGATTCATTCATATTGATACTGGGCCCAATCAGTTTTTTGCATGGCATGGCCACCTGATGACCACCGGGGGGCTCCCTCACTTGAAAACCAAACTAACTCAAATATAGTAGCTTTAGCTGATATTCTTCACAGAGGAGCATTTTTATGTATCCCTCTCAATTAAAGGTGGATGAGGCTAATACACATTTAGTCTAATTTAGCAAAAATCTCCTCACAGTCCGCATGCTGCCCATTATGTGTGCGTGATGAAAAATACATCTGTTGTTACTACACAAAGTGGTGCAGACCGCACCACATAACACTATTCCAGCCTTGGCAAGGTATTTCCAATGTGTGGGACGAAGCGTCTGAGGGAGCACCTATATGGTATAGAGGTGTTTCTGTTTTGATCGAGTTCTAATACCAACATACTTTCTCCAACATCACTGAAGCCACCTTTAATTACAGCAGATGTATACCGATATTTAAAGCCACTGCAGTTGAGAAATTGATATACGTATATACAATATAAACTGAGATGGAGTTGTTCTGGAAGCAAAAATATGTAACTATGTTACATTTGTAATATCTTTAACTTATACACACTGAAGGTTTAAAACATAACCGCATGTCTGATTGCAGGCCTCAGTTGAACTGATATTCAGTAAATTAAAATAACAATAAAAACTTACAGAACGTTTACAAACACGAAACAGGGTTTGTGCTTATTTCCCTGTGGCTTTACATTAAATTAAAACAATTAAGAAGCAAATCATACCAGCAACAAAATAAACTAAATGAACATGTTAAGCTTGGAATGAAAATAGTTCTATAGCGGATTAACAGCACATCACAAGATGCCTATTGCAGAATAATTAACAGATGACAAATCTGTAACCTCACAATACTAACAATACAGTATTTCACTAATCCCAGAGATATACACAACAGCATATACATCAGAGCAGTTTCTCTACTCCTTACAAAAGAATATACAATCAGATGAAAACCTCTAAATCCATCTGACATGTTTTGTTGAATTGACAATGAATTGGCAATATATTAATTAGTTACATTTTTTAAAGATATTTAAAGTTCATTCAGTGACAAACAACATTTTCATTGCAATAAAGGTGAAATTAGTGATCCCAAATACAGAAACTTAATAAATATTGCTGTTGTTTTAAATAGCTAATTGCTATTTAGCTATATTGCTTTCAGATGGACTTAGAGGTTCCTGCATCGGAACTCGTGTGCTGCATACTGCAGGCTAACAGACACACAATACTGCGTCGGGAGCTAGGTTTGACTGTAATAACGCGGGCAGTTCTGCCACAAATGAAGGGATTTCTTTCAGGGTCCAGTGTGGGAACTCTATGTCCCAGATCCATTTTAAATACCTCTCTCTGGGAAACCAATGGAGCCGTACGCTTGCTGTGACTGGAACTCATTCCATGTCATTATGCCAGCAGTGTGGAAAACCATGGTGACAAACTAGAGACACACACACACACACACAGACATGGAAGCTTACAAGGTATGGAAGATTAATACCTTTTAACAAGCATTATGCTAGCAGTCCTCCTGAAATGGCTTTGCTGTTTACACTAGTATGCATCTTCTCCTGAAACGAGGTTAGGTCGGAACCCGTTGAAGGGATTGAGTTGTTTCTGCAATTTCCAGTAACATTTAAACATTTATTTACAGTACCAGTAGTACTTGGAGCTCATAGTTTTAGAAAAATTAACTGAATATTGTGACCGATCTAACATGCGTAGCAGACGTGTTGGCTACTTGCCAGTCTTCTGATCAGAACCCTCTGGTTATTAATATAATTATTCAACCCGGGAGAGAAGGAAACATGTAAATGGTTCCAATTCACCTCACAATTTCGCTGCAACTTTCAGCTTTTCTCTCGCTACTACTGTTACTCACCGCCCGTCTCTTTATTGCTGCCTTCCTTCTCATCTGCATTGACTATGCTTTTTAACCATTTCAAAATATATGACCCAGTGGACTTTTATCAGGCTACATACAAAGAACTTATGGTATAAATATAAAACGAGGCTAAATATAGCCAGTGTGCATTGGACGAGAATCAGTCTGGAAAGCCTAGAAATCATTAAGATTGTGTCCGTGTAGCAACTGAATTTACCAATCAGTGTCGTATTGATGATGGCTATACATACGGTCGTGGTTTAGGTTTGCTGACAGCGAAAACGACCAGATGGTTTATCCAATCAACTGCAAGTTTTTTTTGAAAGTGCCTAAACTGTTTCAATGCACGGCTCCCCAGATGGACGTGTGACTAACAATCCATCTGGCATGTCAGGTTAGGCTACATTGCCATTGTTAGAAAGCATCTATGGACACATAAGCACCAAGAGGATATTGTGAGCTATGTGTGTCCAGCTTTAGTAAGCGGAGGTAACTGGATATTGAGTTGGGGTGGGGTTAAATGAAAGTAGGCCACTACACAATTCATATCACAATTCATAGAATCTCTATCGTAGATCGTAGATTAGTGATACAAAACACTACAACATCACAAAGGGTGTATATGCGTTCATCAACCAGCTATGCTACATGTAGGGTTTATTGTACATTGCAACAAATTAAAAAGCTGTCATATTAAGGGGTGGGAGGAGAAAACAGCATGTACTACTTGAACTCAATCATGTTTGCCCAGCGCTATCATATATTATAAGCACTGTACAGCCAGAGAGTATATCATTTCACAGAGAGGTTCCAATGGAACAATGTGGCTCGGGAAAGAGAAGTTTGGGGTCTCCTGTTGGAGCTGCTGCACTCGCGACTACGGATAAGCAGATGAAGATGGAGGTAAAGGTGCTTTTACTGTCACATACACATACATGTTTCCAAATTCATCCTCTGCATTTAACCCATCCCTCAGATCCCGCACATCCCTCAGATGACACTGGATGGAGGGTGAACCTGCCATGTGTTTCGATCGGGGGCGGGGGGGGAAACCGGAGCACCTGGAGGAAACCCACGCAGACACGGAGAGAACATGCAAACTCCACACAGAAAGGCCGGGACGATGGACGGATTGTTCCAACGGACAGAACTTCCGCATTCGATTTTTGGACGGAGGGGGGCAACTTTTCACCCTTTAAGCAGACCAGAACGACCCAGTGTTCCATTCATGTCAACGGGGAGGTCCACGGATTTCACCACAATTTTGCCCATTATTTCTCTCTGGCACTGATTATATACACTGTATATAATCAGTGCCCATGTTGTTGTAATACATTTATATGTATATATACTGTATATAAGCATGACATACATTTGCCATTATTGGGAGGAATCAGCCCATTACTTTACAGTGATATTTTCTTATCATAAACAGCAAATGAACAAACGACAGTCATTTATACAGCCCCTCTGATTCCACACCCTCGTCTAACTCAGAGCATCTCACGTTACTTGGAGTAGACAGAATGGCTTCATGAAGCCTATGAATATGGCAATAATACCACATAATACCAATAAGAGTGATACAACTGATCTTCCAGTATAGTCTGTGAGACATTCTGCACAAAACCCCAATAATAACCGTAAGGCGTATTACACTTTTATAATTCACCATATAGCAGTAGGGTATTAGATTCTGCCATAGAACATTATTAACACATGTATAAAGCGATAGAATTATAACACTTTATAAATACAGTTAAAAAAAACTGCTGCCTTAGAGACGTCAAAAGCGTTGGGTAGCGTGCAGGTTTCTGGAACCTTACTGTCAGATGAGACCTCTCATGACGAAGCGGTCTGACGGCATCTTGAAGGTGTTTGTGAGTGGCTAACAGGGACAACCACAGATTTATCTGATGTCTTCTTCAACATATCAGAAGTAACATCATACAAAGCTGCCATTATCCGTGTTGTGCTGCAGGACACGGAACACCTTGGCTTGAGGGCTTAAAGACACTGCTGGAAGGAATAGAGCAATGCTGTATTAAGTCACAATATGAACCCAAAAACACAACTCATAAAACAGTGTCTGTTACGTGTGACAATTAACAGATTTGATTTTTAACTAATAATTACTCCAAATGTCCCAGAGAATCGTTGCGAGTGGTGAACATGTCCAAACATAATTAACATGTTTGTAACACTGGCATCCAGCACACATACAAATCAATGAGGTCCTCTTTAAGACAGTGTTGTTGTTCAGTTCTCACAGACAAGTGAAAAATTATATTGTTTGGAGTTGTCATTGTTACAACAACACATTTGCTAATTAGCTATTTTGAGATATCCTTGCATTTATCCTTGCATTAACAAGTACAACCTTTGTCAAAATTACAGTCAAAGAGCACTGAGCTACTTTTATTAAACAAGCTGGTGGGACATTTCTCTGAAAGAGGTAAAGCCTTTGTGAAGACAGACAAATGCGCTCTGATAATGACTTTTTAATTATGAGTCAAGGAAGGCTGCTTGATGACATTTAATTCAAAGTAACACAAATGACTGCATCTAAATGTTTACCGCTTTCAGTTCAATATGGAAAAGTACCCAGATAATTTGCATTCTCCCAGATGTTGGGTAGTCATGCATTATATAAAACTAAGCATTGCTTTAATTAATAAACTCAGACGTGAAGCTGTTCAACCAATAGCAAACAGTCAATTAGAAGAGTCGTTTTTTTGTGATTAGTGATAGTATGTCAAAACAAACAAACACAAATAAGCTTCATGGACACATGAATATATACAGTATATATATTAAAAATATATTGTACATTACGTAAAAAAGATATTGTACATGATGTAAAAAACATTTTTTCTACATTTCTACCAAATGATCATACTACCACATCGTAAGGACGCTTCATGACCCCACTGTGGGTCGCGAGCCCCACTTTGATAAACCATTTGCCTAGGGCACCTTTAAACCTTTCAAATGTCATTCCCATTTATTCCACTAACTGAAGGGATGTCTTACCAGGCCTGAGGAAGGCCGGGGGGAAAAGCGGGGGAAGGGCAGAGAGGGGGGACCGGCTTGGCATTACGCATGACATCCTCCACACCCTCGGGGGACCTCTCGGAGGAGCTAGCTCACTAGCTCTCCTCCTTATTGATTCGGAGTTCGGTGTCGCAGCAGCTGAGCGCGTCATGATCTGGTGACATGCTTTTTCCAGTCAACTGGAGTCCAAACACATTGCAACGCCCCCCCCTTCCCCTTCCTGGGGCTGACCTTGCAACTTCTTGACAGGAAGAGGACGACGACAACAACTACAACTACGCAGGCATTATTCTGTTCAGCCCCTGAAAGAATTAACAGACCAGATCAGTTTCTCTGGTTTATTTTTTATAAAATATATATAACTGATTTATATGTTCTTATATATTTAAAAACATTTTTATAAATGTGTTTTTCATATTATTAATATTAATATAACTTATATAGCGGTTTGTACGGCATTTGTACACATTAGAACTAAGGGTTTCCGAGGGCATTCTAGAGTCAACACATTAATGTACTATTTTAAACATTTTTAAATGATACCTTAAGCAGTGCACAACAGCAACCTGCAATCTCTTTCAGACAAATAAAATATTCATGACTAATGCCTTAACAAAAGCCTGGTGCTTACATTACAGCACCGCGGGGAATATATACGGGTCGTAATCCTCAATACAACAAAACAAAAAAGAAATGCTCTAAATGCAATGGTTATTGGGTTCACACCTCAAATAACTTTCAGCGGAATAATTTAATTATTTAAATTATAAAAAATAAATAATACATTAAAATTCAATTCATTTAATTGGGAGTTTTGGGTAGAGGAATACAAATTCCTTTCCTTAAACTGGTTTAGCTGACCTTTCTCTCCGTTGAGAAGGAAGGAAACATCAAATACCAAACAGTATCTAGTCTACCCAGTGATTTCGCATAGTACATTTTATCCTGAGGCTTTGAGTAAGCGGGTGTTATTTTACAGCCATTTGAGGCCGCATAAACTTTCTTATCCGAATCTCCTTCACACTTCTGCCACATTCACAGGATTAAAGTGACACAGGCTTCTACCTAGACGCTGATGCGAAGAAGCAGATAATTGTATCTATTTACATATTAATGTGATTGATACTAACCTGGTTTAAGACCCCTCACCCACCCCCAGAAGGTATGTTCTGTTGTATCTTATTGTAATCATATTTGGCTCCTCCAGCCAATGTGTGCTAATTGAATGATTCTTCGCAAACAAGTAAACATTTGTGGATGATGGTGCTGATTACAGTAGGCTAATACTGTATGTGCGAATGAGCTACTGTACGTTACGGAGACTGTACTGCTACTGAGTTCAAGTTCAACGTCAATAAACACAAGAACCCAGCATTGACGGACACTTCATTCAATACTGTACAATGCCAACCTCCCGTGGCCACCACTAATGCGTCCACCAGGCACGTTTCTATTCCGTCACGTCAGCAGTCATCTGCATCCTGCTCCACCGGCAGCGTGTCAGAAGCGGAGCGTCTTGTTGTATTTTCGTTGAGTTTCCATAACAACAAACCAAACTGGAATTATGAGTTCTGTCTGATTGGCAGTTGGCCGCTTTCAGACGCTTCTGAAACACTTCTGGGCCGCTTTGGTGGTTCACTTGCATCAAAAAGAGCTCGTAGCCGGAACACGAGGCCGAGCCGGAACGCGAGGCCTGCCCGGTGGAAATTGGAAGTAATCCAGGACTAATCCAGGTCTCCCTTTCTCCATAGCTCCCCCCTTTCCTCTGGAACGCTCTTCCCAAACACATCAGAGCACAAACACGTTGACCTGTCCACGTTGACCTGTCCAAAACTCGCCTTTCAGAAGTGCTTTTATTGTGCCAAGGCATGTTACATGCGTTGCTTTTCATGATCATTTAAATGGATGTAAAGTAATCTTGAGTATCAAGATTACTGCATATAAATGAAATGCATTTATTATTATTATTATTTCTACGATAAATACAGCATATTGGTTATCAGCGTGTGGTGGGCATGGTCATGTCAGCTGTTTAGCAACCTGACTGCACTGTCTCAGACAGGTGTGTGATTTGGTGCTCCGTCAACTTTAGTTTAGTATTTTGGCATCTGCTCTGCACAGTAGCATCAAGCATGAAGACACAAGGATCCGGATTCTTATGTACAGAGACGGAGAGTTCATCTGTGTCACACTTAAAATCCATTGGTTGAATTGATCAGGGGTCTACAGTATTGACTTGCCCTCTGGAAAATAATTAACATAAAAGAATACATGAACCGCAGCTGTAGACAGCAAACTGGAGGGGGAAACAGAGCACCCTGTCACGAAGATGACCTCAGATGCTCCGCCACACACATTTAAATGCATTGCGAAGCCTAGCGGCATTGTTGTTTTGTTCAACATTGTTTTTATGTTCCTATTTACAGAGCCAATTACATGCTGTCCCAAAGATACGTGTTCACCCCCGTATGCCAGTTAAAGGTAGCCTAGTGTAACCAGATCATATTCACTTTGGGATTTTGGTCTGGCTCCATTGGGAAGTGTTCGCAGTCATTTCCTCCTTTGTTGCAAAGACCTCTGGCTAATTTTTTAACTATTGGACAGTTTTGAACTAACCAGCGTTGCTACAGTACAAATGTTTAGATCGCCTCATCTAGCTCTGCCACCATTTCGAAACACACATGACTTCAACGTCATCTCACTAATTCACGCTGATTTGGCTGATTAGGTTTCCAGACTGTAATCTCAGCCTAAATTAAAGGTGCTATAGGTATAAATTGTCATTAGTTTGAAATGCCATAGTTGACATCCGTCAGCTATCAGTGAGTGAAATGATCTGTGAGAATAGCTGCTCTGGTTGATACCCCCCGCCTCTGTTTTATGTCCATTTAGACTTTGCCAGCGACCCGAAGATTATGATCAATTGGGGTTTCTCTTCCCTGATTTTCCCATTTTACTAGATCCTAATATTTGCTACATACATGGAGAACGACAGAAACGACAGAAAGATGATAGATTTTTGTATATGTATGTATATTGTGACTGTCTCCATGTTCAGAGTGGAGATGCTCGTACAAAATGAATCTCCAGTACATCCGGAGGCTACAATTCTCACATTACACGCAGCGATGTGGGAGTCGGATATCAACAGATCATCGTTTCAATCCCAAAGCCCAATCGGGCGTGCCTGGAGACACCCGAGAGCACACAGCTAGCTGCCATAACACAACGTAATAACAAAGATATTCTAGATCACTAAGAGAGAACTACAAGCTTGCTCAATGGTATAATAGTTCTCTTTCCAGTGTCCAGAGGAGAGTGGTGGCCCCGCGTCTCAGTGGATGAACGCAGATTTTGGTTTGTGCGTTGCAGAATGTTAACGGTAGTAAATATCGGAATATAAAAATGTACGTATTTACCATTTTGGGTGTCTGTGTGCTGCTGATGCAGCTCTTGAACAAAGTACACTTTGTTCGAGACCTGCCTTAAACAAAGTCTTTCAAATGCAATTTAAGCGTCAGAATGTTACACGCGTCTTGTAAATATGGGTACAGGATTTACTTTGGCAAAATCTGCTCATGTTCACTTCTCCCATTGGAATGAATAGCCTCAGGACCCGGCGCTGGTCTCCTGAAGGATGGGAGACAGACACAGGAAGCTGTACCCTAAGCTGACCTGATCTGGTATGATCCCTCCACTAGCATTCCGGTTAGTCGGTTTTTCATCTTGACCCCGAAATTCCCCTGCCCCCAAACCGCCATGCTGTGCTAAGTCGGCCGCACAACGCCGTGCCCTGGGCTTTTCCAACTGCATGCATCAGGGTATTTAAAGGCAGGGTTAGTAATTTTTGAGAACGTTTGCTAACAATATCCCTCATATTCTGAAGCAAAGCGTAGTAATACAGCTTTATTGATATGAGCGGTTTTAGCCACTTTGTTATATTCATTTTTGGGGTGTGTATCAGATTATGTTTTCAACACGCACAGAGAAAGGTAAGATAGCAAAATACGAGAAGATATTTGGTTAATTTTACAAAACGTGCTAGCTTAAAAAATAGTTTGCAAAAGATGACTATACCTTTAACTGAACTATTAACAACCACATTGGACACACATGCCAAGCCTGGAATAGAGAGCCGTTTTTTTTTTTCAACACGCACACAGCATGCAGACCATGAGAAGATAGCCGCTGAATTTTACCAAAAGTGTGTTGCATTAGAATTTCTTAGCCCACCTTTAATAAGGAACTGTAGCATATCCTCGACCAACCAATAACCATTCACATAAAACATTTGCCTTTTTTCTGTACAATTTGCATAGTTTTTGTAAGGTGCGATGAATTAATAAAGAACCACATTCTGCTACGTCCTGACGCATTTAATGGCTACTTTTACCTACTTACATTGACCATTACCCCACAACAAGCTTCAGAGCCACCAGATAGGTGACGCAGATAATCCCAGTCTCGGACTAAAGACACCATGCCTCGGAGCCCAATGTCACGACTCGGCTCACAGGACGGACTAAATGTGGGGACCACACATAGCTGTAGCGTGAGTCAGTAATGTATGAATGTGTGCACCTGTAGGCATGAGAAAAGTCAAGTCCATTTCTATTTACTGCATATATACAGCCCATAATCACAAATCTCAAACCGGCCACATAACCTGTTCCTCCTCCCGGGAAAGAAAATAAAGTCAAATAAAGCAAAGCCAATTTAACCAGACTCAGCAGCTAACAGGAAAGACCGATATCATAGGCGGAGTAATAGACAGACACACAGTATATATAGATAAGCAGCCACGATACAGGTGTCAGCTGTCAGGATCCCAACAAGCTAGCCAGGAATGGTCCCAGGTCTAAAGCCATTACACCTGCTTATAGTGAAGTGGACCATGCATCCTGCGGTGTGTGTACAACAGCACAGAATGACTGTATATTGTGACCTTCATCACAAGCCATCGCTGGAAAATGAGAGAAGAAGAAAACTTGTGTTGTGATTTGAATTACCTACCTAGATATGAAGGGTGTTGGGGGGGTGTTTGGGTGGGGGCATACATCAGAGGACCCTAGAGCATTCATTTACAGATGGAGATGAAAAGGAGAAATCAAACAACAATTTGCGTGATTGATTTGTTTGGAGCGGAGATGCGCCTCTGAATGCTTCACACGGCAGTATAATTGAGGGACTCGCCACCTCGTAGCAGTCCTCTTGTCTTTCATCGCGGGCCTCCAGCTGCCGAGGAATCACATTTTCATCCCCACTGTCTCAGGCTCAACACCGCCAGCCATCAGGTTCTTAATTAACTGTGGGGAGGGAGAGGGAGAGAAGACAACTTCTCCCACTTTGTTCCTCCCTCCCTGCCTGTCGGAGGATGCCACTGTAATGTGATTATTAAAAAACTAAAAGCGAATGCTGTGTTTACAAAGCAGACTTTAATGTATCTGGGTTCGTGCACTGCACATGCATGTGTAGTACACGAGCCTTTGGCTAAGGCAGTATGAATGCTTCATATGAAACACAAGAAGTTGCCTGTGAGCCGAGGTAAAGAAATAAGATGAAAAAGAAATTAAAATTCAAGCAAAGTTTAGACGAGCAGATTAAACGCTTGAGGAACTGGAGCACCGAGAGAGCTATCTGTGTGAACAAAGCACTACAGTAAACGCACGTTTCTTCAAAGGCCCTCAGAGCAAGGGGTCTGGAACGTTTTCATTTTTTCCCCAGGTACCCCCACACAGACAATGCATTTATATGTTAGGGTCGAGTAGGGTCGAGTTTAATGTTTTTTTCTGTAGGTGCTGTATAGGTTAGGTCATTTAAATACAGTAAATGTTGATGCATTATATAAACACTATCACAGAGATTGCATTACTGCACTTTAAGCAAAACAACACAACAATCCACCAGATACATCTGAAAACATAACAAAGAATACAACAGGCACAGTTGAAAACAAAACACAGAATACACCAGATACATTTAAAAACAAAGAATACGCGAGACAAAGTTTAAAATGTGTGTCCACTCAAGGCTGTGGTTAACTCCAAGCAACCATAAACGCTGAATGCTGAGCGTGGATGATGTGCTGCTTAAGATGCAGTCATGTTTATGGCCTCCAGGTGGCTGGTGTACAACACAGGTTACGCGTGAACAAAGATTGCCAACTTCTCTAGAAATACATATTCAAGGGTAGACAATCTCAGCTCTTCTAATGCATGTGATGGGGTCTGGCTCCCTTAAGATGATATTTAAGGGTTACGCTCCTTACATACTGGATGCGTACAGTAGTTACGAACCTATTTACAGGAATTCCATTCATTTCCTATGGAGCGCAGCATAGCGCTTGCAACATCTACAAGTGCAGCTTAGCTTTGACATTAGCAGACGTTGATAAACCATCACTGTTTTATCATCCAATCCCCTGCCAAGTGCCTTTTCTAAACAATTTCTAAACAGGGCACCAACACTGGCCCACACTTCATAGTACGGGGATATTTTGAAACAAAGAACAAACACACTTAAACTATTAGAACATTATCACAATATCTACACTTAATAATTACAACATGTCACCACCATTAGATATGAAAAAACTAAATTTTCCTCCCTGCATTTTAAATGAAAACATCTCAACGGTTCATTTAGACAACCGCATGGGATTTCCTGTTGTATCTGGTGAATTAAAATGAGACAATCTGGGTAGAAAGTATTAAGCTGTTGAATCACCAGGCGTGGACGAGATTGACAAAAGCCCGGCAGGGAGCACAATTTCAAATCATAACATCCTAATTAATTTTCGCTGTAACTTCAGCAAAGCGAAATGACTTCACCGTGGATATGGTGTTACTGAACACACTGAAACATGTCAAAAGATTTGAGAAAATAATGTTAATTCAACTATGACCCACAGAGATAATCTTTTCCATTATGTTCTCTGTGGCACCAGAGTGTTAGAATGAACAATGGTTTCCTCACATAAACAGCTGTAACATACTGTAAAGCATCATAAAGACAACATCTGTGTCTCATTCATTCTTATAAACCAAATACCAAGTATTAGATTCAACAAATGACTATTCTCTCTAACGGTGAAGTTGTAATAGTTGTTTGTCAGGTGGCCGTTTCTTCACTCTGACAGACGGTGATCCTTTGGAAGGAAGTGACTGAACTTGAGAAGGAGACAGACCAACATTAGAGGGCAAACACACCCTTCTGGGAAGCCTTAAAATACCCATTTAACTGGGACAGAGCAGAGACTTGGGTTATGGAGAATATATGTGATGCAACGCTAAACCTGGCATCTTAAGACAACTTCCACAGGAAACAAACACAAGACCCCTTAAAGTCCTCTATTTGATATTGTAAACATTAATACAGCAACAATGAACTATTTTCTACGGCCAACGTTAGAACATTAGTGTCAGTTGGGCAGAGTCTGGGCGGTGTGAAAGCACCTTTGACATCTAGAACGTCATAGAGAGCCACTTTAAAGCTCTACCAAGCAGAGTAATTAACATTTTTTAAACCTTGCTATAAGTAGGTGTCACCTCGGGATGATGTGCTACATCGCCAACCCTTCGCCATCTGTTGTTTCTTCAAGGTCTCTGCTCGCTTGTTAGCGGTTCGAAACCGAAACATAAGCCTTTGAACGTTTCAGCTGCAGCTACAGCTACTGAACTTATAGCCGAGAGATAAAATGAGGGAGACACATTTCTAGTAGAGTATTGTTCAGTAAGTGGTTGGAAATGTGAGGAACAGTATAGCTACCAATGTGTCCCCAATCCTTCATTAAAAGCATAGTTTTCTACAATTAGCTAGTGTTACTGTGAGAAGCCTGCAGCATGGCTATAAGGTATAGTCAGTCATTGCAAGCTAATTGTAAGATAACACTGGTGCAAACCACAATGTGTAAATTATTATACTTAGTATTAATGCTAAATTTGGTTTGCCTACCATCACCTATTGCATCTTAACTGTCCTGGAGGGGTGGATCCCTCCCTCTGTGGTCCCTTCCCAAGGTTTATTCCCTTTTCAGCTATGGGGTTTATATTGGAATTTTCCTTGCCCGGGGGGAGGAGCAGGTTAAGGGGGTGTTGTTGGTTTTCATGTGAAATGTATGTTTTACAGCCCTTTGAGACTGCAATGTGATTAAGGGCTGTATAAATACAATTCACTTGACTTGACTTGAACAGTGGGTAGCTCCTATACTGCACCTGCTGTTACTATACTGGTACTGAACACATTGCATCGTCTGAAAACTGTCCTCCTCGAACGTCCCAGCGCTTTGGCCAGACAAGCTTACCGACCATGATGAATGTCAACTTGTCAAGAGAGGTCCAGTTCAAATAAAGTCTTACAACTTCCCACAAGTTCCACATCGTATTACTGAACAGAATTACCAAAAGAAAATGAAAAATGGAGAGAAATACCAAATATCAGTATTTGGTTAGTTTATTCAGTGAGCAGTGATCCTGTGTTTTCTTTTTGATGCAAGCTCTTTGAAAGAGGGACAACATAAATGTGTATCGCAATTAATTAGAATATTGTGGAAAAGTTAAGCAATTTCAATAGTCCAATTCAATTGCCACAATGTGAAACTCATAAATATATTGTGGATTAAATACACAAAGTTAAATAGTTCAAGCCTGTATTTGTTTTAATCTGGATGTTTACGGTTTACAGCTCATGAAATCCCCAAATGAAGTAGGCCTATCGGTGAAAATTTAAATTAGACATAAAACAAGTGAAAATAGTCATATAAATACAGCCCTCACAACAACGTCCTTGGCTTCCCATTGCGTTCCAATGTGTGGGGCGGAGAGAGTTTGTTTTGATTTGATTTAGCAAGCGTGCTCGAGAATGACCCTGCCTTTATGCGGTGCAAATGCATCACGCCCTGTACGTTTTGCTAGTCTGCATTGTGCCCCAGTGGAAGCGGATGTGAGAATATTGGTGCGTAGCTATCTGCACAGCAGCAGCCCAGATAAGTGGCCTGTGCGTGTTTGCAGCAGAGCCAGGAGGGGGGTGGGGGTTGGGGGGTTGGGGGGTTCTGTAACCAGGCAGGACCTGATGAAGTGGAGCTGCTCGAGGACTCACAGCTCCGCCGCCAACCGTTTACCTGGCGAGGAGGCCCACTGCACACACAGCGAGGGATAAGGGGGAGCGCCTCAGATATATATAGTTCAAACTAAACTTTCGCCTTTTCAACTCTCACAGTGTCATATCGGCCGCCTCGTACGGCACACATGCGGCGTAATGAACCGCAGTGATAGACTTTCTTTGTGCTGGGGGGTATATAAACTGTGGGTGTTCTGCACTACGTAACTTGTCATTTGTCACCATTACGGCCAACATTTTGTGACGAACATGTCCCAGGGGAGTGAGGAAGGGCGCCATGCCCGATCAAATGCAAGTCTCTGTTGTTTATCTGTGTTTTTGTGTGCGTGTGGCTTTCACAGGGTGTTAGCACAAAGCATGGCTGGCGTTATCAGCTCCACTGCACTCCCGTGTGTGCAAAGTTAATATAGCGTCAGAATTATGGGTAATCCACCGTCAAAAGAAGTGAGTGGAATAACACGTTAAAATAATCTACACTGTTGACTGTTACTCTTTTACAACTTTCTTGACCCGAAAGTGAATATTATCCATTTAAAAAAAACAATTATTTCAATAGCTAATAGCTAATAGTTCAATCATGACATGAAACGGAAGCTGAGAGACACATCTGACCCAAATATCAACTGAAAAATATCATCTTCATCTAAAGTCTGTTGACTTGGGGTAAACAATTTCAACTAATAGTTGTTAAATGTATACAGTATGCTAACTCATCCTATCGTAACTAATACACACCACTAATACACACCAAGGCTACATTTGGATTAGGAAAAAATAGGAACATACTGTACCGTAAACATACAGGTGTTTATTGTACCGTAAACATATGGGTGTTTACTGTACCTTAAACATACCGGTGTTTACTGTATCGTAAACATACCGGTGATTACTGTACCGTAAACATACCGGTGTTTACTGTACCGTAAACATATGGGTGTTTACTGTATCGTAAACATACCGGTGTGTACTGTACCGTAAACATACAGGTGTTTATTGAACACTGGCACAAATTTCAAGATACATCAATCCTGACCAGTGTTGGACAGTAACTAGTGACTAGTAACTAGTTACTGTAATACTTTTTTCAGTAATTAGTAGTGTAACTAATAACTATCTTCAAAACATAATAATTTTACAATTATTAGTCCAATCCTCTCTCTCTTTCTCTCTCTCTCTCCCTCTCACAGACACACACACACACACACACAGACATAGGCGTTTTAATGAAGACCCTGGCAGCAGCAGTGTGTTACGTTGCATTTGCATTATTAATTATTCAGTGTTTTGACGCTGAAAACCTATAGGAGAAACTAGGCCACGAAAACTGAGCAAAGATTACATCAGTCAAAAGTGAAATGGTGTGAAGGGCGAACTAAGATGTTCCTGCTATAGCTTTGTATAATGAGGTCACCATGCCAGGACTCATAATAAAGTGAAAATCCAAAGTCCTTATAGTCAAGTCTGGCCACTCAGCAGCCATCTTTGTGACCCCCGGGCAGCTAAAGGCAGGAACAGTCACTCTTGCTAACTTTGAGCTCAAATCAAAATTGTCACAAGTCAAAACGCATTGTGAAGCAAAGCATAGTGCTACGTATTTGTTGATACGAGCAGTGTTAGTTACTTTGTTTATGTTCCTATTTACGGTGCCCGGGCTGTGTAGAAGTATCAGATGATTGTTTCAACACACACGGTGAACGGTAAGCTAGCAAAATGTGAGGAGATACTTGTTGAATTTCAAACAAAGGGTATTAGCTTTTTTTGCTTGCAATAGATTACTGACTGTACCTTTAACCATCCCAAATTTAAATGAATGGGGTGAGATATTATTGTACGTTCAAAGGACATAAATGTACAGTATAAAACACATGTCAAAAGATACATTGGCCATATTATATTCAGTTCATTTATATTTTTCTTTTCACCACAGTAAAGGTGTAAAATAAAAAAACTAAATATAATATTACCAATGTATCTTTTGGCATGTGTTTTATCTTTTTGCTTGCATCATATTACTTGATCATACCCATTAAACTTATTTTAATGGGACTGTCAAGACTTTATGGTACATTTGACAAAATCTTCATGCTTTTGCATTAATTACTTTGCTTTTTTTAAAGCCCATAAGGAATAACCACTATAACTGTTCTCTGTGCAAGTATTTAAAAAATATTAAAAAGTCCACGGAAGGAAGTCACATTAATAAGATATTCTTTGAGTCTTCTTTTCCTTTCTAACTCAGATATGTCTTTCCTTGCCTTACTTGTGGCCGTTGCTTTGGGTAAGCCCACTCAGAGAGGATGCAGGATGTTTCTTTGAAAACCCTGACAGGAGTTTTGTTGAACGTCAAACAGAATACAGTGAAACGTTTCAGTATGACTTTTACATATAAAACATTTTAAAAAACTCTCCCATGAAGTAAGAACCACATAGACGTACTGGCACTTCTAAAAAATATATTACATGTTATATTTAGAGATATGACTCTCCCACAAGTCCACAACTATATATTATTATACATATACACAACAGATAACGTTTCATCTTGGCTGCCTGTGTGTATATGGTTTACGGTATTAAAAGTTTACCACTCACACATGCATCCCTCACAAAATGTATATAATTTCGTGCATGGTGACAAAGGTACGTTTTCTAGAAGAATAAGACAAGTAATCTAATATGGTCTGCCCACTGATATTCCATTAAAATAAAATTCAGATAACAGAATTTCAAGCGAATGTAAATACAATGTGTAGCACATAACACAAAACGTTACATAGAAGACTGTTGAGAAGACAAATGGTGGGTCTGTTGTTCTGTTGCTAATGTAATTCAACCACATACATTGATCGAGTTCAGCAAAACAGTTCAGGTATGGCTTCTGGCAAGAGGTTACAATCATTGCTACTGTACATCCTGCACCCGAATCCAGCCTAGAACATGGTAGAAAACACAATAAAACTCGCACAGTGCAGTCATTGCTTAAAGTCAGTGACTGTAAGCTCCAGAAATACACTTTTTGTCCAATTCAGGCTGGGATATTATTGTGTGGTGCGATCTGCAACACTTTGCTTGTGTTCCCATTTATAGAGCCAGGGCAGTGTAGTTACACCAGATTTCGTTTTTTCAGTGCACACACAGAATGAGCAGCTAACAGACCGTGAGATATTGGATGAATTAGACAAAAAGTGTATTATCTTACAATCTCTGACACTACCTTCAATTAACGGAAGCTCTCTATGGCAATTCTCTATCTTCTGTCTTAGATTTAGCATTTTGCTGGTGTTTAAGGCTGTTAGTTAAATAATTGTCTTGCAGAGCCAGCCTTTACTTACGTTAAGTCTGGGACACAGCACTGACATATTGCGTCAATACTTGACAGGAGAGGTATTTTGATTGACATGCACAACGAAATCTTGTGTCGAGCGCACAGGGGTATATTTATTAGACGTTCAGCACAGAGTTGCTTATGTGACGTAATGCTAATGGAGGGAAGAGGCTGAGACTAGTTGAAGAGCTGAGGCTTGGAGAGTAATAGTAGTGAATGTTGTGAAATCTATCGCTAAGTTAGCCCTGAAGGCATTCTGATATCAGTATTTTAACAGGATGTGTTTTGCATACGATAACTTGTGTGCAGACAAATGTACTTATTGCTTTAGATAAACGCGTGAACTGGCTGTAAATGTGAAACTGGTGTTAAGTGAGCTACCTGCATCCATATATTTTATACAATACAGTATATTGTAACATTGCTTGAAATTGCACCCATGCAATATTGTTGTTGAATTACTTAGCTTGTGTAAAGAGGTCTTATAAAATGTTGTTTTTGGATGAAATGTGTCATAGCAAGGTGAGCTGTAATCCTAGGACTATAGGTGACCTGCCTTACTAACACATTGCATAGTGCATTAAATCCTAAATTACACACATTTCACGAGATCTTACAGTGCACTATTTATGGTAAAATATTAGTCTAGGTACTGTAACAGATCCTTTGAATATTCAGAACACTGCATTTAATGTCAGAAGAACATTTCAGCTTTCATAACAGAATGCAGTTGCATCTCATAGTCACAAATAAGTCAGGCTCAACTTGATTTAGGCAACTTCTATGTGTGTGTGCCCTTGTGCTAATTCAAATTGAAAGTAAGAAATCCAAAAGCGTCCTGGCCAAGACAACAGTTTCAAACATAAAAACATAACATTTGCAATGAAAATATTCATATAACTTACTCCTATAAATTATCATAAGGGACAAAAAACTGTGTAATTTGAAACATTTAAAACATCTTCAGCTAGATGTACCTACATCCAAGTCAGACAATGTGACTTAAAGCCGTAACTGAGATCTAAGATTTAGTTTGTTTTGTCAAATATTCTAACACTGTACACACTCTAAACAGCTGTTTAATGTCTGGGTTTGTTAGAAAATAATTGAAAGCCCCATTTTGAAAATGATCCTGGAATAAATAAATATAATTAGCAGGATAGCTAAACTGGATATAAGATGGGAATGTTTTTATTTAAAAAAAAAAAAAATTTTTTTTAGAAGCTGGTCTAGTTTAGCTTTTATGTGTTTTTATGTGAAAAACTAAACACAGACATGAACATTCTTGCAGATGGAAATACTATTGTAAAACTGCAACAAAACAAAGGCAAACCGTCTTAAGATGCGGTTTTTAAGCATTTCACTTGTAGTGGAAGTGTGTATCTTAAAACGAAGTATGTGAACTGTGCAACCGTCATTGGCGCGATGCAACATAAATACCGCAATAATATGTCTGGTAACTGTGTCCGTGTCTGGGATTTACTCAGCGTGGTTTCAAATTCATATAGAGAGTGCGCCTTCCAAAAGCAACCCATTCTCACAATCTATCTTCCCCTCCGCTTGTCTGGCGGCCCTCTGAAGGATGAATTACCCATGATAAAAGTGTGTTTTGCATCCCATCTCCTCCACACAATGCCCACCCGCAGGTAATGAGGCCATTCTCATGCATATCACAGACATCAGGAGAAATGGGCTTAAAAGCTTACACATTTTAATTGATTGAGGCGAGTTGGCGGCCACTGCAAGAAACCCAAAGGACTGTGTTCCTGAAGGTCATGATATTTTCACGTCACATTAGAAGAACTTAAATTAAATATCATTGTGCTTTGACCTCTGGAAATAAATAAGTGTCAAACAACGTCGCTTGTGAAATGCACGGGCAACATGACACCCTTTTAGCAGGCTCGAGACAAGGGCCTATTAATTGTGAGGCTGGGAATGAATCTTAATTTGTTTGTGAGGGAGAAGAAAAGCTGTTCGGAGGAGTCAAAGCCAAGCTAGATCAATGGAACAAGCCCTCCTGGGATATGAAACTGCTATGTATTGTTGTTTATTATATAAGCAATATACTGATAAGGGCAACGCGAGTTTGCTAACGTGTCTTGTTTTCATACGCAGAACCGCACCGATGTTTTTTGGTTTCTGGAACTTAAAAAAACACAGATTTCTAGGTTGTAACGCGGTTCCTGCATATAGTACCGTACTGTATCTTAACTGCAGCAAATAGCTAGCTGCCTGAAACAACAACTCTACTTCCGCAGCTAATTATCTCCTCTAAAGGTTCCTCAAAACGACGAGGCCACACTTCTGCATCCATCATGCTGACCTGGAAAGACTTTGACCCCGGGAGCCCCTTGTCAATATTGGCAGGGCTTTCAACACCACATTCATCTTTAGAGTTCTTCTCTCATCAGCTGTGGTTGCCTGGCACCCCATAGCCAGGCAACGCGACCTCGTTGAGCACCCGAGGGGTTCTTAGCTAATGTGGGGCAGCAAAGATTGCACTGTAACTATCTGGGGGAGCTTCAGGGACGGCAGCTGTATGGTGGACAACCTCTTCTCACCGCAGAAGCAGAGACACTATATAGAGGAGACATGCCACAATATTGAATGGAGCTCTATGGGAGAATTCTGAAATGGCAATTGTGGCAGTTTGCCAGAAGCATATCCCGCCCCATCGCCGAAAAGAGACAATCATCTGCTTTATAACTTCCAAGCTTTAACCTATTTAAATAATCGTGTGGTTGCACTGACGTAAGACAACTATTGCACACGAGTAGTAGAAGTTTAATATGTGAGGAAAACTGCTTTTAAACATTAGGTTGTTTTTATGAGATTTGACTATTGATAGTATACATGCATTTATGTACTGGTCTCCATTGAAAGGGCAGTTATGGCTCTCTCCCCATTAATTTCAATAGGGTCTTCCGAATAACTGCCCAGAGACATTTCAAAGATGGCTGCCGAGTGGAGAAACGTGCTTATAAGGACTTTAGTACAAGGAAAGCCGGTTGGCAATGGGGTGTAGCTTCTGCTAGTATGTTACTTTAGCCTATCGACCTGTAATGGATATCTTTGGGTCTATGCTATTAAAGGTCATTATATTCTTTCAACTACAGAGTACTGTGGATCACTGGTTTTTATTAACGAGGGTTTCTGTTTTTAAAATGCCTTAAAGCCCTTCAGTAATTCAAATGGTATAGTGGGAAATTATAAGCACATTTTTAAGATGAATATTTGGTCAAATTCACTAATCATCTCCTTGCAGTGTGCTATCTTACCGTTATCTTACTCTGTGCATTGTGAATAAATAATCCGGCACTTCTACATAGTCCTGGCTCTGTAAATAGGTACACAAACAAAGTGACAAACACAAAGCTCAAAACAACAATGCCCTAGCATTGGCAATGATTTTCAAATGTGTGGGGCGGCGCTTCTGAGGGAGCGCCCGTGGCATTAAAGGGAGATGTGTTTTGTTTTTACTTACGTTTGGAGTTAGCAACCGTTCTCTCAAGCCATATAATTCCCCGAAACAATTGCTAGAAGCCTAAGTACCAACAAAGTGCCAATATTCCAAGAGCTTCCAAGAAGTCATCTTTAAAGGATAGAAAGTGAGAGAGCGCTTTTGTTAGAGGAAGTGCTACGGGGCTACACAGCCGGTCGGCCACGGTCCGGAGGACAAACTTGACCACAACGTCGTTTCCCCTCGGTGTTGTCTGTTCCTTCGCCACGGCCTCACACACACACACATACACACACACACACACACACTCTCTTCCTCTCTCACACACACACATGAACACACATACACATGCAGACACACATTCTGATGCACACACACACACACACACGCATGCATTCCTCAGGCCCGGTAGCCCTTTACATCTCCAGTTCAATTAATATCACAGTTGGCGACGCTGAACGGAAATGGGATGAAGGCCATGTCCTCTCCCCCCCCTCCCCCCTACTACATGTACCTCCACCAAGATCCAGTCCCATAGATCCCACAGATACAGAGATAGGATAGCTTAGCCATACGCATCACTATTGCTGCACAAAGACTTCAGTTTATCACTCCCCACTGAATATATGTGGAGATTAACCAGAAGGATGTGGTTGGCACCGCACGGTATACGCCACTAAAAGTTCAATTTTCATTTCAATGGCTTTGCTAGCAAATGCGTGACATACTAACATTATTATGAAGCAATAAATATTGTGTCAGGTACGGAACCTGAGACCCTGAGGGATTTGGGACTGTAGGATGTTTATGGCCAAATCCCACACAAGTTTTTTGAAATTAGAGTAAACTAAGCCCCATTTGAATGTCATAGTTTGAACCACGTATATGAAATTGCATCCTTGAAATTGAAACTATAAATGCAAGTGGGCATTGATCATAGCTCAGTTAAATGCATGCCAGGCATTTTAAGTGAGGAGTCCCTGAGCATTTCATCATTTCATCTTGTGCATTAATTCCACCTCGCCGTCCAGACTACAGTAAAGGATACAGGCGGCAGAATGTAGTTCATTGTTGTTCGTGTCAACAACATAAACACAGCAACAGCTTGGTCACACAGCCCTGTGTAGCCAAGTATAACCAGCCATGTATCTACTAAGCACATTATTTCATGCATGAAGGTTAAATGATATCATAGCACAACATCGCAGCCATCCCTGCCCGCTGAACAGCCATGTACCCATAAGCACGTGTTAATGAATGAATGAAGGGTTAAATAGCATGAAGCCGCATCTGTTCTTGCCACAGGGTTAGTGAACAGACAGGTGGCTAGCTGCTACAGTGCACAAAGTGATATTCTATTAAACAAGAAATGTTCAAGTTAAACAAAGATATATTTATCATTATAATAAACATATTGTTAAATGTTTTTTATTAAATGTTTTGTATGATAAAACAGATCACTGACCCAGATTAAAGTATTATTACTCGCGGTATGAACACCGGCAATCCGTTTCCAGCAGGGAATACAATTTTGGTATGACACGCGAGTGCGTCTTTATCAATGAGCAAAGTTTATGTTAAGTAAATCAACACAACATTTTGTATGTATCTTTTCTCTAATCTGTTTACTGTTTATGAACAATAGCCTATATTAATCTAATGTAGTTATTGATGAGCACAATGCTCACTCTTGATAATATGCCAGTTGTTTAAGCTATGGTAGTCTGCAGTTACTGTATCAAAAACATGATTTAGAGATTTAGTCATCTGCAAATGTTGGACATTAAACTTTTACTTACGGTTTGTGTAGCCTACCATACTGGCGATTAACATCAGTTTCCCTTCCTTGCATATGTCACTGATGCTATGTGGCCTTAGCGATAGCGGAACAATTTGGGCTAACGCTAGCTTGCATACATCTCACAGTTAAATCATTGGGTATATACATTTGGAATGTTTACACAGAAAGTATTAAAAGTTCAAAGAAAATGCGTTCGCCTTTTTAACATACTTCAGCATGGTTTTAGTTTAAGCATGCGCCTTAGTGGCCTTGCGAGACCACCCTGATCTTGCAAACTTTAGTTCCATCGCAGCGAAAATCGGTATGGAGAGCTTCAAAACCTTGTGACTGAGACCAAGTAACAACTGAACTGTCTAATCAGAGGCATACTGATAGCTATGGGCGTGGTTTATGTGTGACGATAGCAAAATCTACTACAATGATGGTTCATCCAAATAGTTCAAATAGTTTCAATGGAGGACTCCCCAGATGGACTTGTGTCTAACAATCCACGTGACGTGTCAGGCCTTTAGTTTTTGCCTTTGTTAGCACCCAATAAGCTCACTCATAGAACAATTCCCTAAACAACACTAAACAACAGGTAGGATTACACCATGTCTTTGTAAAGTTCATTTGCAATACAAGGAATCTCCACTGTCTCCTTTGCCGACCTTGCCCACTTCTTGTCCGCCTGACACAGCCTTCGGCAACCAGGACAGCATATTCGCCCCGCCGCAAACACCAAGCCCTGCGTCCTTCTCGGGCTACGACACCGTCTCCTGTGTTGTTCTCATCCATGCCACCACCAGCACAATTGCCTGTTGTTTGGCCGTGCAAAAGAAAAGGATTGGCGGCGAAGTCATGCAGAAAAGGGAATAGACCAAGACAGAGCAAAGTTGCCAAACAGCAGCGGCATAGACAGGAACTCCATTGTGGTTGCGTAGCGATTGGCGTAACCAGGACCACTGTTAAATAAGTATTTTATATGCATTTACAGGTATTTATATTTGACGGTATGGCTCTGTTCTGGGATCTCCCTGCCTTTTTATGCATGTACTTGGAAAGCCCAAGGAAGGCATGAAAACACCCTCCATAGGCCCCCATCACACGAGACGCATCTTTAAAGGCGCGGCCGTTTCAAAAGAGCGCTGATAAAGACCCGATCACACAGAGACGCACTGCCTATGCCAAAGAGAACGGCTGCTTGGGCCAACTGTCACATTCACGAACAGCGCGACGCTGTGCCTTTTATGTGTCTAAAAAAATGCAAAAAAAACATGAAGCAAACCACTCACGAACCTAGGTGAATGTTAGGGTCTTTATTTCTACATCGGTTAGGACTAGAGGCGATTATACAAAACAATAAGAATCAACAATGTTATTTAATGTCACTGACTTAAGGGACGGACTCCCATTACAATTTCCATGTTAAACTATCTCACTCCTGTCTGAAAGACCTTCCTTCCTTCCTTCCTTATGTCCTACAAGACAGCACACGGGCAACAGAGCTAATCACTGCCAACGGCCTCGGTGCCGTCCTGAGGCTTAGCTCGGAACGACGCCTGAGTTCCTTGCTCTCACAACCGGATCGGGCAAATTATGGGATTAGCCCTATTGTTTCGCTAAAAGAAGCCCCCGTGTGTGTGTGTGTGTGTGTGTGTGTGTGTGTGTGTGTGCGTGTCATCAAGGATATTGCCGGTCACTTCGGAAGGAGAAATGATCGTCACGCTTTGCCACCCGAGCGTTCACCGGAGACAAACCGCCGAGGCCTGTGGTCTCAACCTCTCACATTCACAGGGATGCTTTTCTTCTCCTCCTCCTAATAAGGCTCTCTGATGAGGGCTCAGCGGTGTCATCAAGCCACCGTCAGGTGCCACAGTGATCCCCGAAGCCATCTCAGCTACATTTATGTGCTGTTTGTGCCTGCTGTGGCACTAGTGTGTGTGTGTGTGCATCTGACACATGTGCATGTGTCACATGTTTGTGATTGGCCAATGATTTCCGATGAGCACATTGTGCTCATCGGAAGTGTGTGTGTGTGTGTGTGTGTGTGTGTGTGTGTGAGTGAATTCTGAAATTTAGCTCACTGTGTTTTCCAAATGAGTATATTGTCCTCCCAATCAGTTCTGTCATCCAGGTGTTTGTATGTTGCAGCTGTGGACAGAAACATCCACTTCCAATTGACAAATGTGCTTTTTTATACTAAGTTGTCAGACAGTATTAGTAGTAGTAGCTGTATGAATATTAATATTCATAATAATAGAAGCCTTAAGCTAAAGGTATAGTAAGTAATTATCGAGAACACTTGCAATGTATTCGTTGCCTGGTAATAACCACACTTGCTATAACACCCTTAAATGTGTAGTCAGCAACTGCAAGTTAAATTTAAGATAATACACTTTTTGTCAAATTCAACAAATATATCCCCGCATTTCGCTAGTTAACCGCTCTCTGTGCATGTTGAAAAACTAATCCGATACATCTACACATCTACATGTTTTGCTAATACATTTTTTACTGATGAGTTAATGAGAAAAAAAATGCAGCCAGCCTTGCCGGACTGGTTGCATGTGCATGTTAGTGTATGTGTGTGCGTGTCATTGGTTTGGTTTGAGAGGCAGGTGCTCTAGTGTGACATCTAGTGGTAAAATGTCATATAGAACCACTTTAATATGTCTAGAAGCTAATTATATTTCTAGCTAGTGTTTATATTTATTAGGTCAGTCTGCAAAATCTAATTATGTTTCGATTGAAGATGCGATTCGGCTTGGAAATAAATCTTACTTTCAACAACAAGTTATTTCCTCTAACGTCAGTGAGCACATAGTACTGAGGTAAAACAAGTCTAGGGATTCAGGGCATTATTTTCAGAAAGTCAATATTCCTTTAAACAGAATAAATTAATTTGAAACAAAATGAACATATTCTCTCATGGCTCATTAATTAACTGGGTTGTGGAATGCCTTGAGTAATGTTTGTGCCTTTGTACATTCAACATTTGTACATGTTGAAGAGGTGTTGACTGACTCCGGCTCCATGCTTTGAGCAAGATTTCTAACCCCCATCCTTAAAGGTATAGTCAGCTATTCTAAACTAATTGTAATCTAATACACTTCAGCCAAATTCACCAAATATCGCTATTTTACCATTTTCTGTGCATGTTAAAAAAATATTTTGGTACTTCTAGCTGGCTCTGTAAATAGGAACATAAACAAAGTGGTAAACACCACTCACAACAGAAATGCTACTTGGCTTTGCAATGGGTTTCAATGTGTGTGGGGGCGGAGCTTCTGAGTTGCAAGTATTTAAAGCTCTCCAGACTTATTCACATTGCAAGTCAAACTGAAACTAGTAGATACAGGCAGCCCACTCCTTAAATAATCTATTTAATAAGTGTGGCAGAAAAAATGGTTTCACTGCAGTCGTCAGTTTTCACACATCAGCTTTGTCCCCAAAATCAATTCTTAAAACACACTTTTATAAGCTCGCCTTCATGTCATGTCGTCTTCAGTTAATTTTTTTCATTTTTTATTCTTCTTTATTCATTTATCTTTGTTAATTTTACATTTTATATATTTTTTTTATTTTTTATTATTTATTAATAATTTGTTATAACTTTATCTTATTCTCAAATATTCTAACGGACTATTCTGCTTTGGTCTGACTGTTACGGAGCCCCTTAGGGCAT
>JAODLL010013068.1:34127-55564 GCA_026546735.1 Forbesichthys agassizii | reverse complement strand
CTCTCTCTCTCTCTCTCTCTCTCCTACACACACACACAGACAGACACACACACAGACACACACACAACACAGAGTTTAGACCATGTAACGCTGTAATCCAGCAACTCTTCAAAATGTTGTGGTTTCTCAGTAATCTGCAGGCGCAGCTGACTGCTTGAGAGCCTTGCTCGCATGTAAGCTCATCTTTAAAGTGAAGTGAAAATACAGTATGTATCAACAACAGGATTCAACTGTGGTCCTGCGCAAACCGTCGAAGTGATTCGTTTCTCAGGGCCGTGCGTCACCTGCAATAGAATTACTAGCGACGAGATATTTTAATAAAGAACTCTTTGTGCTATCCCCCTGCCAACAAGATTTATGTTTCACCCTAGAGGAAATTATTCTTAAATAAAATAAAAATAAAATTCACATGACAAAACTCCACATCCATCTTTCTTGAGGGCCAAAGTTACCTTCAGAAATGTCATATTTCACGGGGGCATTTTGCCATAGGATTAATCACAGGACCCCTAAATTATTCATTCTTTATCATGAAGAACTGTCCTCAGCTCAATGATATTCCATAATTTTGCCACGAAAGCATTGCAGCACTAACTGTATGCTGGCACAGGTCCATTAACCCAACCTCACTTACAGTAAAATAATTACATTGCCAAATTACAAAAGGTAAAAGTTGGTACATTCATGTACAGTAGACAATGTCAACATCTAACATCTGCTGGGGTTTGCTTTCTAGAGAGATGTGGTGTTCTGTTTAGAAGTTCTGTTCTCAACGGCAGGCTTCATTCAGAGAGCTCACAGCTCACACAACCCTTCTTACAGCTTGCCGAGTGATCACTGACTACCTCAAGGACAACAAATCTCCTTGTCATGCTGACTAGCGTTTAGAAGTAACAGCATATGCTTAAGAGAAACATACGCTTGATTTTTTTTGACGGTATATCAGTAAGATGTTCAGTATATTGCAGTAAATAAGATTATTCTTGAGCTTGAAATGCACTGTACAGTAAAGCCTGATTTGGAAACACAATTGCACGTGTCAATTATACCACAAGCCAATCAATACACAATAAACAAAATACTAATCTGATGTATTTGCTGAAGTGTCCCACTACTGTCTTGTGCCACCAAGCAGCCACTGTAAAGACACCTAGGGGGTTTGGCGATGGACGTGTCAGCATGTAGTGGAACCACTCGCACTGTTAAATCTGTTGGGAAACGAATCCCTTGTTTGTTAGCGGTGCACGCTCCAATTAATCAGCGGCCTCTCAGCGCAGGCTGCATGTTTGGAGTTGAGAAGAACACCATGGAGTCACGCTTACCGTACTTCCAGAGAGGTTAGTGCTTCAATCAACTGTCCTCTCCACAGATAGCATGTTGAGACAAACAAACAGAAGAGATTTGGGCCAATGAGCTAAATCAGCATCTCAGCAGTTAAACGCCTTCGCTGCTGAACTTTCAAGAGGCTAATTCTAGCCTCATGGAGTTACTACTTGACTACCGATTAAAAAGATGTTTCAGCAGGCAAAAGCCAAGAAATATCATTAAAAAACATACACATTTGGGTGGTGATATAATAAGGGTACCTCCATGGTAAGACATTTTAGACAAATTAACAGCTGTATTAACAGCTATCTGTCAATGCAATTTTGTAGAGATAATTTAACATTTCTGATAAAATGGCAGCGGCGTGTCAGAACCACCTGCGAAGCGTAGGAAGACCGTAATGAGATGTCCAAACCCGAACAATGGTTTACAAATCTTCGGAGATTTGTTACTCTTGAGAGAAAAGGAGAGAACTTGGCACCTGAATCCCATTGCAGCTAGAAGGGATTGTAGGATTATTGTAAAGGCTCACTTGCCTTTAATCAAAGCACATTAGGCCAGAACATGTTTCTTGTTTGACGTTTCTTTAAGCAGTTGCAGTTTTAATTAACGTACTACACAAACATGCAATACTTTCAATCGTTTTACTAGAGCTGTTTATTTGCAAAAGCAGCTTTCATTTTCTTTTATTCCTTTTATAATTTCTACTTGCATTTCCTCTTGTTATTTTCCATCACAATATTGTATGATGTCAAAGGCATATTTGGCAGCATAGTCTCTTTCCACATATCACAACGCACTGTGTGTATCAGTGTCTGTAAGCGGGATCACATTCTCTGTGACATACGTGTCTGTTCTGCATACATGCACTCTCTCTCCCAGCATCATGCGCCTGTTTGGAGAGCTGCTGTGAGCCCCAGATCATTAGACAGACTTTAATCCCTTCCAACTTGTCTGGAGTTCCCTCTGAGGGTATACATTGTGCTCCATACAAAGCAAACAGGGAGGATAGCAGCCTCCTTTCCTCATGGTTCTTTGGGGAGCGTGGGAAGACAAAGAGATCACACGTAGGTGTCATGTACTGAAGTTACAGAGCACAGCCAAATGAAAGGTAAATATGTATAGGTACAACTGAGGCAGGAGACACAAATATAACAATGATAGGAGTACCTTGTTCAACGATGAATGGGCATGTGTGGATTTAGCGGCAAATTTAGTGCTGCCACCAAGTTTTGCTATTAGATCTGAACATTACAATCAAACTGGGTTTAGGTATAATTCACACACGGAGAACATTCTGCCGTTCAAACAGCCCGGTTAAGAAATCAATCACGTTGCACTAAAAATGTCACCGCAGTTGTGTAGCTGTGTGGGCCTCCAGTCCATTAGCACTACGTCACATAAGCAACCCTGTAACCCTGTAGGCTCGACACGAAATTGAGAAGTAGATTTTCATTGGCAGTTAGCATTGTTACTCATCTGTAATTCCGGTGCGACGCTAGTGGACTAGTCTGCTTTATTGACTAATTTTAGTTTTGTTTTTATTATTTTAAATGTTTTATTATTTATTTATTTATTCTAAGCACTAATTACGGTGGCCGACAGGTGCAAACACAATACAAATTAAAAAACACAACCAAGTCAGGAGCGCGCAGCAAATCGAAAAACACAACCAAGTCAGGAACGTGCAGCAAATCGAAAAACACAAAACCAATTTGCAAACGTAAAGTTTCTTCTTCTGTGCTAATAGCCGATGTAGGCTCACCAGCACCATGACGTGGCCACAAACGTACATTACGTAAACACATGCAATTAATTTCAATGAGTTGCCGATTTACAACGCTAAATGGGAAAAATGTTTCAATTGTACAAGTTACGTTCACAATTATGAGGTATTATAATACCTGAAAACAGCCAAAGTCGTGTTGGTAAGTTTCTGTCATTGAGTTATACGTAGTTGGTTGATGTGCATGTCTATCAAAATACCTCTCCTGTCAAGTAGGCGGATCTTGACCCAGTTAGCCAGCGCTGTGTCCAATACTTTTCATAAGTAAAGGCTGGCTCTGTGAGATAGGCTGCACCACAGTAACCTGTGTTAGCTGCAGATTAGCAGTAGCTGAAATGCGTCGAAAACGCTCGACAAGTTCGGATTTCTTTCCTGGCATCTCGGTCATTAGCAGGGTAACCTGGGCTGACCCCAGCGCCTCTACAGCCCTGAGATTAGGCTCCTATCTTCAAAGGGGCCTTTATTACCAATGGTCGGGGTTGCACAGGCTCCACTGGACAAAGGGATCACTTTTAATGAGTCTTCGCCCCATTTCAGCCCTTCCCTCTCTCCTGCTGTGGCTCGCGGAAGGCTGTTTCTCCGGTCCACGGGGATATGTCGGCCAGGCAGGGGGAGAAAGGCTGACTCCTCCGAATGATTTGGAACAACTTTTTTCTCCCCTTTTTTTATACATACTTACATACATAAGAATATATTTTTCAATGTTCATTTACTATCGAGTCCCTGGTGCTTGAAGTTCCAATTAATTACGACAGCAACAACAGTCTACAAACAATAATATTTAGATAAACAATGCATTGTTAAAGCTAGTAGCATAATATACCTGTATAGTATAGTATAGAATAGTAAAGAAAACTGATACTGACTGCAAAAATATAAAGCTTCATTTTACGTGGTGTAAGAACTGAACAAAACCGCTAGATCTATTTTCTTCAAGAGGAGTATATTATTGTTAAACCAATTGTTTTTACTCCCATGATCAGTTTAATGAGTGTCCTCAAATGCACCTTTCATGTTTTATTCTTCCTCATATTTGTTAACAACAATTCCTGATTTTACAAAATGGGTGCCTCATTTGAAGAGACAAATACAGTATGTTTAACAAACCAGACTCCGTCCTATTTCCACTCGCACACGAACATCTTAGAAACAGGGTGTGTGGCGTCAGCATGCTCTAAACTGTTTAGCCTCTTAGCCTCTCCGCTAATGCTTACACGGGCAGAATGAACTGGACCGTTACAACCCTGGAAATTACAGTAGAAATGCCATTCTTTTAGTGGTTAGAACATATTTTTACTAACTAAAAATAAATAAGTAAAGCATTATTTTATATACATTGAAATCGTTTGATTAACATACAGTATTTAACATAACGTAACTGACCCAATCTGATGCTACTGTAGGGATGTGCAGAGAGCCCACTATTTTTATGTTATTTGTATTTGTTGTGTCACCAAATTATTTGTATTCATATTTGAATTTGTACAAAAGTGAAAAATAGCATAATGATGCTGGACGATGGGGATAATGTTTGGGCGTGTCGCGCCAAATGTGTACACCCGGGGACAACTGGTTGCAATATGTGGGAGCTCTTGCAACTCGCCTACAGCTGTATCACCCCAGATATAGGCTATGTCTTATAGCTGTTCTGGATGTAATAGGCTATATAACGCGCAAATACATATAACTGTGGTAATGGTCTTTGTGGAACTTCAACGTTTCTGGTAACTGAATAAGCGTTTGTGTAGCAAGCAAGGCAAAGTATTGCATGGTATTTTCTAGAAAAATTATACTGAACAACACTTATTTCAGGCATGAGTATTATCTAGAGCAATGCTATTTTTAATGTTTATATTTGCTTCATATGTCTAATATCGTTGCTTATATTTGGAAAGTAAACAGTTTTCGGTGGACTTTTGGCATGACAGGTGACTGCAAATTCGATAGTACAGCAGACCACTATCCAACTACAATGGCGCTAATGCATGCCGTCTAAAAAACGGAGTAGCGTACCATGCTTGGCAAATCTCTCAATTCTTGTCATGTGTATAGATCCGAGTCGAAACAATAACAAAGTCAGACCTACAACTGCTACACTACTAAAACACAACTTTGCTAGTTTGCGCTGTATTTCTCCAGTGTGATATCTGCCTGTGTGTCATGGGCGTAGCAATAGAGCCTACTACCTTTTGTGCATTTTAATTGTATTCCAGCTGCGCTCAGCGTGGCTCTATTCAATAGTATATTGTTATAGGTATAGTTGTATGCGACTACTCATAGACTATCTTCATGTCACGTCAGCAAAGCAGGCAGAGCAGAAACATCGACGGCCTCTCACTACTGTACACCAGCTATTTGAAACTTGGTTTTCTCTTTTCGTCCCGAACACAAATAATTTAAAAAATATTTATTCTAAATAAATATTCAGAAAAACACACTATTTATGCCGACTAACATATTTGTATTTGTCTCCATCCCTAGGCTCCGGCACTCATTATGCAGGACACTTTGGGCAACGTACTGTCGATTCTTCACAAGAGCTGGTGCACTTTTCCAAGAGAGCTGCAGGCATGAAAGGATGAGCGAAGTGTGATCTCTAAACAACAACGGCGGAGATCAAAGTTAGAGACACGGTTGTTCAAGAAGGGCCGTGCTTTAAGTTCGATGTGACTTTCCTACAAGGCTTTGAGGTGGTGCAAAAACACAGCTTTATGATCCACATAATGTCATCATTAGCCCATTCACTGCTCCGGCTGGAGGACGGCTCTGCCCCTTGTTTCATGTTGGCTAATACGCAGTAATTTACGTCCTTGCTGCTCAACTCGCTTTCAGGGTCCCTGTGAAGTCTTTGATGCTGTCGATCTTCAAAGTGCCCAAGGATACGGATCTTGTTGGCAAATTGGTTTTTGTCCACACAAAGCTGGTGGCTTCTGATTTTCTGCCGAATGGGGCATGCGGTGATGGATCTGTCCTGCCGTGGAGCACTGGTAGTATGCTTTTGCAATTCTGCGCTGATGCATTTTTGCCTAGCTCAGTAGCGTATGCAATGTGTTTACATACATTGTAAACCAAACATCTCTGCACGTTGCTTGCTATTGTATGTTTGAATGAACTTAGGGATGTAGCAACATGGTTCTAATTCAAGGCAGGGTTAGTTATTCTCGAGAAAGCTTGCTAACTTCAAGCTCAAATCGAAACAACATCCCTCCGCAGCGCTGCCTCACACGTTGAAAGGCATTGTGAAGCAAATAGTGCTGCGGCTTTGTTGTTGTTAGTGGTGTTCGCCACTTTGTTTACGTTCCTATTTACGGAGCCAGGGCTGTGTTGAAGTACAGTATCAGCTCATTTTCTGAACACACAACAGAGAACGGTATATGACAGTGAAATGCAAGGAGATATTTGGGGAATTTGACAAAAAGTGTATTAACTTATATACAGAGCAGTTTGCAATAGCTGACTATACCTTTAATGTTTGATTTCAAAAGGGGTTTGTTGCTTGTACTGACTTGTACAAGAAAGGAATTAAATTACAACTGGTTGTTTGGCTACTCTCACCTAAAGTGACTTACGATGAGTACCTTTTCAAATATTAAGCGGCCGGTAGGGGTTATGCATCTTCCTCAAGAATGCTTACAGGTAGGCTAACACTGGGACTCAAACCCACAACCCTTCAGTAGAGTCATAGATGTTCATTGTGTGTGTCATTGTTTTAGGGGTCGAAACTCAAAAAGTTTGAGGAACTGCTGCCAACAGGTAAGACTTTATCAGATTTGAGCTAGCTAATCGCATTTCTGCGTCAGCCTTCCTATGGTCCTGTCAGACGCGAGCTATGCTGTAGACAGCAGATAGCGATCTGAAGCTAATCAGCTGCTTCATCAGTCTGCTTTCCAAGCGCAGCTGCCGACACCTAGGGGGTGTCTTGTCAAAAGTCAGTCAAGAGCAGAGCTGAATTAGGGGACAAAACAAGCTCGCTATGATGTGCCAAACACCTGTCCTTCCTTGTCTGTCGCGGTGGGTGCTTTGCCAATTGAATGAATTTGTCTTCTTATGCTTTAGAGACTGCGTTGTTGGATTGTGATTGTAATTTAAAATAAAGTTAGCAAGCCACTGAAAGACTGACTGACATGTTTTCAGGTAGCCAAACATTATGATTAAAAAGTACTAGAGGAAAGTGGAATCCTAAACAGGTTCTCTATCGGTAATAATTATTTCATCTATGTCACCACACGGTATGTATTATTTCTGTGGCTATTACTAAGGCTTCATTATTTAAGCGAGTAGCTATCAGCAAAGGGGCAAGCAATTTACTTGTCAAAATACATTATGATGACTTGAAATATGACTTGGGGAGGTCGGAGCGTAAGCGCACAGTGAGTGCAGGAGCCGTCAGTTAAATTATGTATGGAAGGACATATTTTAAATTGGGACTGGCAAAAAAAGAAACGCTCCCCACTTTTCTTTTAGGGATAATATGACCTCTTTCAGCTGGTTCCAGTGCTCTTCACTGCCAAGCTTTTTATTTCCTCTAAGGAAAATTAAATGACTCTTTTGGTAAAATGATGTGCTTTCTTTGACGGGTTCCCACGCAGGTACAACTGTCATTAGCGGTGGCCCTGAAGTGCCGTGATTTCCGCTAAAGATTCCGTTGGGGGTCCTGACGAGTTTATACTGCATGCGCGCAAGCCTTTGTTGCTAATCTGACTCCTCTCGTTACATCAGCTTTCCGCTCCTCGGAAGACTTCTTATTTTTCCGCAGAGGCCGCTTTGATCTCCCGCAGACCCAGGTGATCTCCACAACACCTCCCTGGCGAGGTTCTTAGGCTGGATTAAAGAGAAGGCATGAGGGAGGAGGCGGCCCTATTTATGCTCTCGTCTGAGGGGAAGTGTCTGTGAGGTGGGGAAAGGAGGGGGGGCTCCCAGCAGTGTTGATTGACAGCTAGCGGGACACTGCCCTCACCACCTTCCGGAATACCTCCTGCACTGCAGATTTGGTCGGCTCAGCGCTATACCGGCTTTGGTGTTTTTCCATCTGTTTCCCAAGTCGTCTGCCTCATCCTTTCTGCACCCCCCCACCTTCCCTGTAACCCCATCCCCATGAGAGCCACACTTCAGAGGATTAAAAACGTCTCCTAATGCGATTCATGAGATACATCCAGGCTATTCCCCTCCAGATCAGAGAACAACATTACATTCCCAAAGGAGCAAAAAGTCCAGGGAGCTCTACAAGGACAAGAGAGAGAGAGAGAGAGAGAGAGAGAGAGAGAGAGAGAGAGAGAGGAGCTGGGATAAAATGGAACTTGTTTGTTTCTGTATCGTTCAATGGCCCAGACGCCATGGCCTGGTGCTGCCTTTGACTGTTCCACTAGTCCCTGGTGGGGTAATATTTGCCTGTCTACACCCTCCTTGGCAGGTACCCACTCAAGAAGAATGAGCAAGAGGATCCTCTGCTGCACATAGCTCCCAGCCAAGCTTTCAAAGTTAAAGAAAGCACTCTCGGGCGCCGTGTCATTCCTCGTTTGGCTCCAGAGCCTCAGCTGACCGCACGGGCTACAATTTATAGCGGAGACGTTACGTTACGGGCTGCATGGTGTTATTTAGGTCGTCTCCAACCGTGACTGACGCTACATGTACTTGAATATATGGTGGTGGCAAATGGGACTTTTGTCCACGAGAGGCAGGGCACAGCTTGGCATTACCCGTAGATCGTATAAATACGTGGACAAACCCTACGTGACGTAAACCCATAGGGTTTCTGAAGAACGGGTTTGAAGCTTGTGTGCTGGCTTTGGCCGTTGCCATCTTGGCAGTACCTGCCGCCATGATAATGGGATAAATGTATGGTTTATATAATCTCAACAGATGAGTTATGGGGATAGACTTGCAAGTGGCCAATCAAGGAACTGCAGATTTTGGCACTTCTTATATCACCGGAGGTTTCCGCTAGGTATTATAACATAGCAGTGTGCATGCGTGTGCAGATGAGGACACTTCAGCACATGTTATGTTTTGTATTTATTCATTATGTTTTATATTTATGTTTTGGTTTATTTTTTCTTCAGATTTCTAAACACAGTGGCTGTGACTTTTTTGAAAGTCAAATATATTAATTTAGTGACCAAAATAAGACATATAATACTTTATTCTTACACACTATGCGTTTCATGATGCATACATTGCGATTATTATTTTTATTTATTTACCTTGTTCTGAAATAGAGAATATGTTGCAATGATGTTGACCATTTTAGACTGTCAGCACTGATTTATAAAGGCAGATTGTTTCACGAAAATGTTGAAACAGTTCGCCAGTCTTAATGTAGGTGGCAGCACCTGTGATCTGTGCAACAAAGACTAAAATTTATTTATTAAGATTATTATTATTATGTGGTATACATTTTAGAGTATGTAGTAGCATATTTTAGTCTCTCTGTTCAAGAAAAGTTTCTGTTAAATAATTACGTTGTAGATGGCTATGTTATATAATTTGACCACCATTAAAGGGCAATTCAAATTATTACCAGATTGCTGCGGATCAGGCAACACATTGTGATTTAAGAGAAGAAAGCCCAGAATGTTCCGTAAATGTCTTTAGTCAAATAATTGCCATCATTAGAGTAAAACAGTGTAATCCACCGTCCAGGTAGATGTTCTGGAAATGAGAGGATAAGTGACCCTTCCATTTTCAGCATCTAACAATTGTGACAGCACTTTCGCACAATTCCGCACAACGCAATGGTATTGAATACCTTAGCTTGTCAATATCCTCATTGTGTCCACATGCTATTTATAAAGGATGATGAGAGCTCCTTGGGAAAAAAAACACTACTTCAGGCAGACATGAGGTGTGATACAAAGACCGAGAGCAATATTATCTGACAGTTATTTTATGGAGTGTGGTTAGTACGTCTTAATGACTGGTCACAATGAAGAGGAACGTACCTTGGAAGACTTTCCTTTGACACTTATTATCTAAAGATGGTTTGAATATCCTCTCGTCTGTGTTTTACTACTTCTACCTTAAGCTGCCGTCTATAAGCTTTGCCTTAACAAGTCAATTTAGCATACTATTTCCTTGAAATGTGCTTTAACTTACTGTAACAAATTTGAATGCCAGTAATTTGAATTGCATGTTTGTCCAATCCAAACAACTTTATTTATAGAGCACATTTTAAAACAACTAAGTTGACCAAAGTGCTAGTACTGTACATCACATAAGTACATAGATAACACACATTAAACACATTAAACACCACAACATATAGGAGCATCGTGACAAAATAAAAACTCAAGCAGATTTAAAAGCCAACAAGTGAAAGTGTGTTTTTAGTTGTGATTTAAAAACGTGTGTCAGCCAGCATGCAGAGATACCTCACTGTCACAACATTATGTGAACACCTGCGGGGAAAAAGACGGACGTGCGCATGAGGATGGAGGAACGAAGTACGTTGTCGGAATCAGTCTGCAAAGCTGTTTCAGACAGCAGATATGAAAAACAGCAAAGAAAAGCACGAGCATCCCACAGCCATGCGCACAGCATTTACACAAATAGAAACTGTAGTCTGTATAGTACAATACTGTATATATACAGTGAGGACATTTACAGTACAATACTGTATATTTACAGTGAGAACATTTACAGTACAATATTGTATATTTACAGTGAGAACATTTGCAGTACAATACTGTATATTTACAGCGGGAACATTTACAGTACAATACTGTATATTTACAGTACAATACTGTATATTTACAGTGGGAACATTTACAGTACAATACTGTATATTTACAGTGGGAACATTTACAGTACAATACATCTGCAATCATACTCGATTAAAGGATGCAAGAATATACATGGTCTCCTGTTCATTCCCTTCCATCACCCCCCCCCCCCCTCACCCCCTCCCCTCCCACACCACCCCTCCTGATCCCAGAATGATGGATCTCTCCATCGGTGAGAAAGATGCCCCTCTTCGTCTTGCGCTGGGTAGCCCTCTGTCCCACTTTCCCTGAGCTATCATAGCTAGTCTGCCTGAGAGGGCCGTGATAACGACAGGCCCGAGACAGCGCTAAATCTGTCAGGGAAAAGAGGGGACAATTCTCTGTGTGTGTGTGTGTGTGCACACGTGCCTATGTTTCTGAAGGTGCACTGCATGTGAGGGTGAAGGCAATGCATGTTTGTATTATTGAGTAAAGGGTATTCATGCACGTGTGCGTGTTTGTCTGCCTATAAATAATAATAATAATCTGACACACCAGATATCTGTGTCTGTTAAGACACATCTATCCCGGAAGCCGTCTATTGAAACTGTTTCAAAAGGGAAGGCGCGCTTTCAAAAAAATGATTGGTGATTGGATGACCCGGGGAATTAGCAGAGCCTGATGTTGTCCACACCTGCAGTAAAAAACTAAGTCTGGAAAAGATATTTTGAGAAAAGCCTTTGCATGATTAACCTCTTCAGGACCCGCCATTGTCGTTTTCAAGTTGTCTTCAAGTCTTCCTCACACCCAAACCACGCCCCTAGCTAACGGTACGATGCTGATAGGCCACACACTAGGTTTACTGGACAGAGGCACAACAATTTCCAAGATAGTCTCCAGACTAATTCTCGTGGCGAAGTCAAGCTGAAGCTTGCGATAATCAGTATGGTCTACAGCGATGCTAGGCTCATGTGAGGGTATCTTTGAGTATGAATTGTGCACATGTGCACGTAATGTAATGTCTGTTTAATTGAAAAGGGACTCATTCATTCATTCAAAATGCTCATGGAATGTAGATGTACCCGAGTTAGCTACAGGCTAGTTTTCATTGGCAGTCCCTCTGGCACATTTACTCAAGCATCCTAAAATAAACCTACAGATAATATACTACATATAGTTTATACAATGAAGTGCACTACAGTAGTTGACATAATACAATATGGAATACTTTACATTACAAATTTACATTATGGTAAAAACATATACAGCTGATTAAACCACAGAATAATTATTTGACCGTGTTGGTCTCTGTGTTCTATTACAGTGTGTGTGTGGCCATGAGCCTGTGTGTGTGGGTACGTGCGTGCATGAGTGTGTACTGTATGTGTGTGTGCGCTCGCACGTGTGTGAGGCATGGCTGCCACAGTCGTCCACACACCTCTCAAGTCAACACACTGTATTTCCTCACAAATGTGCCATTTGTTTGCAAAAGTATTGCCATTTTGTCGATTGTAAATGTTTCATGTTAACACACAAAATACAGGCTGCAGTTATTGTACAATCACAAGAACCATGTTGACAATTAATTGTGACAGTTTTATTTTAATCTAGTAATCTTAACAATGTTATAATAATAAGGCTTTATAACCATTGGAACATAGTGTATAAATAATATAAATTGCCTTTTCTAATCTCACTCACTCACTCTTCAAATTTGACCAGGCGTAGATTAATCAGAAAGTCTGTTGTGTTGCGTTTATAAAGTTTAGACCTCGTGCACAAAATGAAACAAACAATTAGCAAGCAGCATCTGTTTAATTTCAGAGGATATTACTGCACAAGCGTGACAGGTCATTAAATTAAATTCGATTATATTCCTATTTTCTTCCACTGTATTCCTGTCTCGCTGTCTGTCCACCGTAAATGGAAAAGCTTCTGTCAGTCAGTCAGTCAGTGGCAGGGTTGGGTAGATTACTTTTTAAATGTAATCTGTTACAGTAACTAGTTACCAGACTAAAATTATAATCAGTACTGTAATTGTTTTAACATAATCTGTTTACTCTCAATTACATTTAGAATACTAAACATTGTTCTTTGAAATGTAATTCAAATTTATTGCGTTGGTGCACCAAATCTTTTTATTTTTGTGACCGTTAATGTTGCTCATATTAAAGTTTGACTTTAATGTCGTACTTTATTGTCGACGTTAATGAAAGGCTAATAAAAGAACAGACTATTGTTTAATGCATTTTTCTTCTGCAAACTTTCTTTTTAAATGTGAAATGAGTCCTAAAATTAATCATATAATTATAAAAAAAGACCTGTATTCTGATTCCACTATTTTAGCTGGTAAATGTAATGGATTACAGTTACTGTTTTTTTGTAATCAATTACCTGTAACTGATTACATAAAATCTGTTACTTCCTAACCCTGGTCAGCGGTATCAGCTATACATTGAACCAATGTATTTAGTAAACAAACGGTTGCTAAGCTTAACTAAGGGAAAAAAAAGGCTCCTCAATGAAACCCCCATCCCTAGCTGTCCAGTGATGACTGGCAACTGTTAACATGGGGGGATGTGCAAGCATCAAGGTGTCCATCACTTACCTCCCCCACTGTGCATCTTTAACCTTATTGCCATTTTTTTTCACCCCAAGCAGCTAGATAAGGGCTGTGCCTGTTCACACACCCTCTCCCTATCAGATAACGTATCTTCTTTGCTTGGCACATTTTAGGGTGACATTTGAACACATTTCAGCCCCATGCCCATCAACCCGTACTTATCTACTACTTCTTTGAAATACCTTGAAAGGGACATTAAATTCAGATAAGATGGCAAACGGAAATAAACGCTTAAAAAAAACTTAAAAAACGACGTGTGTTACTCTTTCTGACGGCGCTTGATAAGGAAATACTGGATTGCTTCATATCCTGGAGAAAATCTATTTAGAATAAATAGGAACAGTGATGAAATAGCACACAGCTATCAACAGCTATGAGAGCCAGAGCCATTTCTCTGTTAAGTGCAGCACAAAACTATCATTTGAGAGTTTGAGAAATGACTTTCAAAACGACATTCAAATAGACGTGCATTCCTTTCTGTAACGCATATCCAGAATGTGCCAATAACAAGTCACTGCTCATTAACTGGACACTGCATCTGATAGTTAGTTCAAGAATTGAACAAATGTGTTGTCTATTAAACACAGTCACGTTCCAATTGTGACATGGAACAGGTCAGACACATTCTTATTGGCTTGTTCTTCTGTCAACCTCGGTTCTCGCAGAATATCGGATGTGCTGTTTCTACGTCACTCAAAACAACACCCCAGACAGCAACATCCAGGCCAACACTAGACAACCCTGTTTTGTGTAATACCGCCTTTTATAAAGTTCAGTAGCGAGCACACCTCGTTTCTAGGTGTGTTCATGTGTGTCTTCACATATGTATACAGTGTGTGTGTGTATGTGGTGTGCATGTGTGTGTGTGTGTGTGTGTGTTAACCCAGCTGTCCCTAATGGAGAGAGGTCACAGAGAAGCCTGTAATTCAGAGACAAGGGTAGCTCAGTAATTAGACGTTGTCTTAGTGCTTGATTACAGCCTTGTTTCCTCTTAAAACACGTTTACCCAGGCAGAGTACATTGCATTACCATTCCTATAGCTTTATGCTAGCGAAGAGTTCGATTTTCACTTTTTTATTTATTTATTTTTTGGTTGTCTCAGTATATTGAATACTTATACATGCATACCTATAATTGTTACTCATCAGCTATGCTTTTGTACATGCGGAAGGCTCTGATTATAGAACAAGCTAATCACGGCTCTTAGAGTAGCCTACCATCACTGCTGCAAAATCAGACTTTGCAGCACTATGAGTACAACTCAGTGCAAGTGTAGGGAACTACGTTTAGCTTTGGTTTTTGTTTTTGCGTTTTACTTGATCCTATTTTTCTGAATTATCTTAGGAGCAACGTGCCGGCGTTGGAGACAAAAGTCGTGGTGCTCTGCATCATGACAGGGGGTCTCCTCGTCTGCTAATCTCGTCTGCAGATGGTCTTAAAGCAGGGATTGTTGTTGCTCATTTGGATGCATGAATGCACCAGCCTCTGCCAGCATTCACCGGCGAGATCAAGAAGTTACCACGGCGACCGACAACGTGACACGATGGGGAGATCACTGACACACAGCGGAGTGTAAGGACAGAAGTGGGATAAGTGGATATAGAGATTGGAAACGCAGAGAAAAGAGCTACTGTATGAATGCATAGTTATGATGAAAGACCATTGTTAATCATTGATTCTAATTTAAGTGGTCATATTTTTGAATAGATTAATTTAATCTCAAATGCTGATGGATTTATCTGACATTAGAAATACCTTTTGTCTAAATCAAAATACCTAAACTGTCTCTCCATGTGATTAAAGAAAGGACAATCCAGATACCGGCCATACTTACGCAGACTACTGCAGTGTTGTCAGTGGAAATCAATCACATCTATTGATTAATAACTCCCACAAGACCTTTACCGAATACATTTTGACATTAAAATAATGTTCTCTCTGATCAATATGTATTGCAGATTAGACAATACGAGTCCACTAATTCCACTATTCACACATTGTGTGATGGCACAATGGATTGCTAGCAATGGTCTTCCTATTTTGCTAATATTAGCGGTTTGAATGAGAAACGTTCAGTTATGTTCCAAAGGAAAGACCTCAAAACAGGTCACCCCTTGCTTTCTCTCTGCCTGCCTGTTTGGTGTTGACCTAACGGATGAGCAAATCGATACTGCGAGACGGATACTCACAAGCTACGTTTTGGTGCAGTATATGTTCAGCTCGCAAGATCTCCAAAACAATGGACGCCAAGTCAAAGTTGAAAAAACAAGATAGAAAAAATAAATCAATATTTGATTATAAAATGTATATTCCTTATCTGTGTTGGGGCTATCGGGACAGAATCGTCTTATCTCCAAATACTTGACCTTGGTTAGGTTATATGGGATTTACTGATGGTTGCTGCAAGATGTACTGTTTTGCTGTGATATAAAGACAGGTGTCTGTTGGACTCCCTGCACTCTTGCCTGCATGTACCATGCCCTTGGGCATGGCATTTATAGACTTCAACTTCTTCAACAGTGCTGAACGGTTGTTTGGGGAAACTGCTAGGGGTTTGAATGAGAAACTTTAAGTTATGTTCCAAAACAGGTCACCCCTTGCTTTCTTTCTGCCTCCCTGTTGGGTGTTGACCTAAGGGATGGGCAAATCGATACTGTGGGACGGATACTCACAAGCTACTTTTTGACTAAATGAGCAGTTGTGGGCAGGGTGGTGTTGAGCTCATAGCCGGAAGGTCGTGGGTTCAAACCCCGGTGTTGACCTACCTGTAAGCATCCTTGAGCAAGATGCCTAATCACTAACTGCTCCCGGTGGTTGGTTGCACCTTGCTATTTGTGTGCATATGGTTGGGAAATCCTTCTGAACAATCAAATTAAGCAAAAAAAAAAAAAAAGCTAAGATAAAGTACTTATGTTATTTATTTTCTTACTGTAAATTAAATTATACAGTATATATATGCTCTGGGTACACTGTGATGAAACACATCATTGCTGGTGATATTTTATTAATATTGACAAAAGTACTATTCAGTAGCGGTATCAAATTACAACAAAAAGTATGGATGTATCAAATTAAAAAGTGTGGTATCGCACATGCTAGTTGACCTGATGGGCGCATCAGAATAAAATGGCCAATTATTATTATTACTATTATTAATATTATTATTATTATAATTATTATAATAATAATATACTATCCTAATAATGTTTTATTCCGCATTTGTTTTCACTGCTCACTGGGATGTGCAATTGTCAGGTATGTAAGTGGAACAAACACTTCTCATGTTCTGGTCTGTCTCAATGGATCTTAATTGCTTTACCACTAATACTGTATAACATCATGGACATTTATATGTAAGTTGAATTACCATACGCAGTTGCATATTTATACATATCAGATAAAAAGTAACAAATAAATTAAAAAACGAATCCCTCCATCAATGCAAAGTGTGTGATATCTGGCTTCAGCCGCCATATCAGAATATTTCACCTCAAAATTAGGCATGCAATTACAGTAGCACAAAAGAGCAGACGACGCCTCATTCTCCTCAACGCGGCTTTATGATAATTAACCGACGGGAGGTCACGGGCAGTACAGCGTGTGTGTGTAAAAGTAATCACGGAGTATGACTCTCTATGAATTTTAAATGGCCAGATAAAGGGTAGGGTTTTAGAGAAGTGCATTAACACTGTGGAAGAAAAATAAATAAATAAATAAACACCTCACAAATGGACCAGGAAATATAGTGGAAGGATTTCAAACATTCCGGCATTTTCGGCAGAATGTCTGTTTGCCAAAGATACTGTACAGCGACTTTCACGGGCAGGTTAGACGGTAAGGCGCCGGTATTCGTGTTGAAAGGGACTTGTGGCGGGGGAGACGGGGAACGAGTGGGGGAGATCACCCGTCTGCCCCATCCCACATATACACCAAATAGGCTACATGGCTTAATCAGTGTGGATTCAGCTCGACGAATTGTGTCTCAGAATAGACTCCAAGAAAAACAATGTCATGCTGCAGTGTACATAACTGAAATTACTCTATAAATGTTGACTGAATGAATTAAAAATAAGATATTTGTGAAATCATTATATCTCAGATATGATTTCACAGTTAGTTTTTTTTCCCACTCCTAATTTAACACAATATATATGTGACCTAAATAAGCTCAAAATGTGATGCACACGCAGTCTACAGTAAGTGATACACAAGAAAACAATAATACTTTTAAATAAAACTACTTTTGGCCTACCTAGGCCTAGGCCTGCCTCCGCAACTTAATGTGTACCTTGGGTCCCTCACCACATACACATTTAGTATGCAAGCCAAAAGAAGAGAGCAGTCCAACTAATTTGTTACTCGACTTAGATTTACATTCCCTGGCCCTGGGAACAGCAGCTTCCGTGCGCCAACCCATTTGTTTAGCACTTAATACATTGCACAGCAGGTTCAGCCAGGTGAGATGATTGATCACTAGATATGGTGTGCCACAGCAGCAATATTTGTCTGCGGACGCGGGGAGAATTAGCAATAACTGGGTTTTTGGGAATTTGACTTTCACAGATGGTGTAACTGGAGCGATATCAAAGACCTGCTATTAAAGGCAGGGTTAGTTATTCTCGAGAACGCTTGCTAACTTCAAGCTCGAATCAAAACAATATCCACTCCGCAGTGCAGTACATTGAAACACATTCTGAAGCAAAGCATAGTGCTACGGCTTTGTTGTTAAGAGGGGTGTTCGCCACTTTGTTTATGTTCCTATTTACAGAGTCAGGACTGTGTAGAAGTACCGGATTTTTCAACACGCACAGAACGGTAAGATAGCGAAATGCGAGGAGATATTTGTTAAATTTGACTAAATGTGTATTGGCTTACAATAGCTGACACAATGTCTTGGCACATGTTTTAGAGTAGAACGATAAACCACACGCTAAACAATGGTCATCAAATAGGACAATATAATGAACTGAGGGTGTTTAAAAAAATTTTTAATAAAAGAGGTATTCATCTTGTCAAATGGAAATTAATTTCGGTCTGGGGATGTTGTTTATCCGGTGCTCAACTAACATCTCAGACTCTCTTTGCTAGGAACAGCGGGCATAAATGAATTTCACCTTAGTCATTCAAATGAAGGGCTTAGTAATCAGGGTAATTGCAGATAATAACCCCGTCGTAGACTTCTGGGCCCGGGGTATTTTAACCCACCCAACCCTTTACACCCCCTGTTCTCGCTGCTGTTGCCATTAACAGAGCAGGGCTCTGAGGCATTCCCCACAGTTCGACGTGATTAAGGCAGCCCCTGACTCCTAACATGACTCCTAGGGAGAGCAGTGCCATGAATATTAACAGCACTACACAAGCTAAGTTAGAGCCCCCCCTCCCACACACACACACACACAGACACACATAAAAAATGTGTACATCATTTGCATAATGGCAATGCTTGATTTTGTAAAATATTTGTCATCAGTCATACTCCTGCAAGCAATCAATATACGCAGCCACATAATGAACTTAAATTGTCAGTGTGTCTTCTATTATGGTTTTTTTGTTCAGTAGTGTACTCAACCAAGCCAAGTAAAATAACACATGTTCATTACATACATATTACATTAGGGTTGTGCCAAAATATCAGTTAAAGTTGCAATCTTCATCACTCTTAAACCAAACCGAGCGCATGAACAGTACACGCATTGGGGTGCTAATACTCTATTTACTGTCTGTTCCTCGCTGGTACACCAACCGCCACTGTTTGAAATGTCTCTAGTATGCTGCTGATGTAAGATTTTCACCTGTAAATGTAAATATTGCACACACCCACCAGATTATAAAAATAAGAACTGTCATGACTTGGTAGCCGGCAAAATCATTATTGTATTATGATTTGCTGCGATATTCAACAAACCTGACATTTACAGTATATACTTGATAAGTTAGCCATTGTTATTTTAATAATTCTATTCTATTCTTGTGATATGTCCTACTGTATGTATGGTGTGTCCACATTCACAATGCCAATAGCTTTAGACAGACGTAGGCTTCAAACGTCGTTTCCAGGAGGGTTTATTGGTGTAGCGGATGGTGTGTTCTCCCTGTGTTATTTGAGATCCCTGTCACTTAATTGCTGCTATCCTGTGCAGATGGGAATATGGAGTTGGCAGACGCATTGGCAGCTGCATGAATCATTATTAGCCGGGCGGCTGGACACCACCACCCCATCCCCCCCTCCCCAGCAGTCCAGGGGGGGAGGAGTTCAATATTCAGCCTGATGCCAGGCTCCCAGAAGGGAAGGGGTGGTTGGTTGGTTGGTTGGTTGGTTGGTTGGTAGTTGTTGGTGGTGGGGAGACACGATCTCCGTTCAGGCAGTAGATAATTAACCATCTGAGCCTGCCGGCCCATGGGCCGGTGGCTAGGTACATGCCGGGACAGACAGCGGGGACGTGGCGCAAGACAACTGGGAAACAAAGCAGCCCAACGACACTCTGCTGGCGGTGAGGGGAGGCCCATCGGCTTGTAAAAGGATGATGTGCTGCTGCACCATGTTTGTAGAGTTCATCAATAACATTCATTAATTCATCATTAGTTAAGGGTTCATTCATTAATAGTTAAGAGTCCGTCATTCTGGAGAAAGACTGTGGATATTTGTACTCGATCAAAACAAAAACGCCTCTCTCCCTTCAGTGCTGTGGGGTGGTGACTCACAAGCTCCGCAGCCCCCCCGCCTCCACACACTGGAAAGACATTCAAAAAAGGCTAGGGAATTGTTGTTGTGAGTCTGTGGTCTGCACCGCTTTCACTTGGTTACATTTTCAGTGTTCACAGAGAACGGTTAGCTAGCGTAGTGCTAGCGGATATGGTTGCTCCTGTACACACACATTATATATTCAGTTATATATATAATTAAATACATATATAAACGGAATATATACATATACAGTATACTGTATATTTAAACACACATAACAAATAACCAACTCAGGTTTGCCTTTGCTCATAGGCTGGCAGTGGAAGTTTTGTGTACTGCATACGTGTCATTGTCATGACGGGATAAACCACTGTGTTCAACCTGTGTTGTAACCCCTGCTTTGCATTGCTACCCATTGCCCTCCTCACCTAACACCTCAAATGATGTTACATGTCAGAGTGACTGCACCGGCCACATTCAACCCGGCCAAACCTTCCATGCATTTAAAGTTTAGTAACTTCAAGTCACTTTCATTCATATTTATATGTCACAAGGCTGTAGTTAAAAGACATTTGCTGATATGCTATGTTGCTTTTCTTCACATCTTCAGAATCCCACCTCCTGCGTTGAATTGGTGACATTTAATCAATATATACTAATGAGCACATTATTCTCATTCTCATCCAAGAAAACAAAGCACGGGCTTGTAAAGTGATTTAGTAGGAATCTTAAAGGACGAGATATATATCATTTTTACCAATGTTTTATAAGCTTATGCACACATACAACATGTAGTGTACACATACAATTACATCATTTCTGTAGTCTGTACATTTCTATATGTCCGGCAGTTATTGTAATTTTTCTTTTTAATATGTGATTATTGTGATAACCCAAGGAATATTTGAATGGTTGAGAAACAGCTGCTCTTTAGTCAATCCCCATTCTGACCGCATGAGACTTCATTAATCTCACCGTGACAATCCCCCCACCAATATACCAAATGTAATTATGAAAGCGATAAATAACCTTTTCTAGGACTGAATAAATCATCAGCTGTTCAACGTTGACTGGTGAGTTATCTACAGTATCTGGGGAGCATCGCATCTTTGGGTGACAAGTCTGTCGACCTGAAGATTTAAAGGCTAAAATATTTATTTACACATCCATCATTTGTTGGTGCGATTATTAAAGGAGGGCAACTTCCAGTGGAATGATGACCATCTGAAATGTTTATTCATGTTGAGATAAATAAGGAAGGGTTGAGTGGAAAGTTTGAGTGGATGGTGTTCATGCAGAAGAATTGTATATATATATATA
>JAODLL010013068.1:0-26998 GCA_026546735.1 Forbesichthys agassizii | reverse complement strand
CCCGGTGTCCCGACCACTCTCATCCAGCCCTGCCACACGCAGACACGGTTAATGGCACCTCCTCCTCCTCCTCCTCCATCTCCTCCACTGGAGTCGATACATCCCTGTACCTGGAGCCATTACCGATATGCTCCAGCCAAGTGTGAAACCCCTATCTGCTTCTTATCAACACAACAACCGGTGCTCATGCCAAAGTCGTCCCCCTGTAAAACGCCGCTTCTCTTCCACTTCTGTAAAGCGACTTTCTAAGTTAGCTAATAAAATATCAAGTAAGTAGACCGTCTGCAGTTAGAAGATCAATTTTGAATATATAATCATTCACTTTTCCACTTGTGGAATAGTGAATAAATGCTGCATTTTTGAAAACATCTGTTTAATTACTTTTCATGACTGCTGTTACACAACAACACCTTTATAATGAGCGTGTCTAAGGGCAGTGAGATTAATCATATTTGGCTAATTAAACCGAGGGAACGTTTTCATAGTGTGAATAAAACATCATACTCTACTGGAACAGGTTTTCTTTGAAAACGGCAACTTATGGAGATTTATGGGCACTTTAGGAAGCCAAAATTTCATTAGGTTACATCTCCATTATGATCTTTATAAGCACACATAATAAAATGGACCTAATAAAATATTTAATAAATGAACTTCTGTTTAAAGTCAAATTGGTTTGGCAAACTCTCTGGGAGCAGAAACACATGTAGATAGCAATGGAGACATACAGTTATTAGGTTTATAAGTTAGTTTATAAGGCTATCCCAATACTGGGATAGCCTTATAAAGAAATCTGGCTCCAATTGATGAAGGTGTGTTGTAGAAACACAACCTGTACTGTACCAGGACTAGAAATGTTATGTTATTAATACTAAAAATAATAGCACGGGTGGGATTTATTTAAACATAAGTATGTTTTGCAACAAAGACAAATCTCATTCTCTTTTTTTCTATAGATTTTTTTTTTATTTATAAAAAAAAGATGCTGTAGCATTTTTTAAAATTGTTTTTATTTATTAGATGAGGAAAGGCTTTTCTCAATGGAAAATATGTTTTCACTTTTCTCCCGACTTTTCTACTGCACGAGTGGATACCGGTATCAACAGACTGCTGGTTCACATGTTCATCCAATCTAATTCTATCAGTATTTTTTTAATATGCCTGCCCCTTTAAAACAGATTTAATGGACGGCTCCCCAAATGGATGTGTCTAACAGACACAGATACTGTATCTGCCGTGCCCGGTTAGGACACGCATGGCCCTCACGCACCTCAGCACCAAGAAGTTGGAAGTTCTCCCTACTCCCTATTAACCTGACACGGCAGATGGATTGTTAGTCATCTGGTGTAATGTGACACATAATTCACTTTGTGACTATGTTTGGAACTATTTTGATAACCTCATCAACCTCTATCACCACTTAGAAACATGCTTGACTTCAAAGTCATCTCACTAACCCACCCAGATTGGTCCTCCAGCAGGGTGGGTGGCTGTGCGAATGCTAATGCAAACAAGGTTTGCATTGAAAGGAAATTGATCTGAGAGCAATATTCGGGCAGAGCAAGGCTATACATCTGGGGAGCCGTCCATCGAAACTGTTTGAAAAGGGCAGACAAATATTGGGAAGTTGATTGGATGAACCATCTAGTCGTTTTTGCTGTGGGCAAACATAAACCATACCCGTATAGCTATCAATACGATGCTGACTGGTAAAAAGTCACAATTATATAGGCTTTTCAGACTGATTTCGTGGTGGAGTTAAACTGAAGCTCGCGAGACCATACTGTTCTCACAAGCTTCAGTTTAACTTCACCACGAAACACAGGCTAACTCCCTACGGCTCCCACAGTCTCACGTTTGCTATAACTCTTTCCCTATACAGCCACCTTAACATCTGCATGCATACAAGCATCTACAAGCTCCCCATTACAGCGACGCAGCCACTCCATTAGTTATTCCACTAGCATTGTATTAAAACAACCCCGGGGTTGCTAATTTACAAAGCAATAATCAATGCAATCACAATGCATCCTCATTGATCCCCACGTTCAAAACTATATCCAGGTGAAGAGGCCGGCGGGCTGGGTGCACACCACCCCTCCTTCACTGTCATTTATTTCCCATTCCACCATGTTGCCTAGAGGCCAGACGCTTGTTGGAGAGATAACAAACAACTATGTGTGTGTGTGTGTGTGTGTGTGTGTGTGTGTGTGTGTGTGTCTGTAGAGGAGGAGATTATAGAAGAATATACCAGCGCCCTCCACTGGCCAGAAAGATTCCTCACCCTCCTGCACAGGTTTGCACTGTAGTCTCAGCCTCTTCCGTCCTGGGGACTGGAATAACAGTGAGACGGACGGACGTCACTTTAGCATTCAATTTTTGGAAGTAGGGATTCTTTCCACTCTTTATGCAGACCAGGATGTCACAAGGTTCCATGCAAGTCAATGGGTAGCTTCACGGATTTCATCAAAATGTTGCCCATTATTTCTCTCTGGGAGCGTTAATGGGTATTTTCAGTATGTAACATTAATTCCCAGGTACCTACGATCAATCTGAGGCCACAACGGTATTTCTGCAGTAAACTGTTAAGGTAAATGGACTGTTTCAGGCCATGAATGGTAAAATTAGCTGTCCGGTTGCTGCCTATGTCAGCCTCCATAGCAAAATGCTGTTAGTGACGCAGCCACTTAGAAGCAGTGTCAATCATTCTGGAGAATGCTTGCTAAATACAAATCAAAACAGCATCGCTCCGCGGCCCTTGCATCACACATCAATATGCATTGTCAAGCAAAGCGTAGTGCTACGACTTTGTTGATACAAGCGGTGTTCGCCACTTTGTTTATGTTCCTATTTATGGTGCCAGGGCTTTGAAGAAGCACCAGATTCTTTTTTCAACAGGCTCGGAGAACGGTAAGATAGCGAAATGCAAGGTATTTGTTGAATTTGACAAAAAGTGTTAGCTAACATGTAGCTTGCAATAGCTGACTATTCCTTTAAGAGACTACAGAAGCGTTGAAATGTATTACAATGCTCCATCTTGGTATTATTCCAGCATCTTTGAACATACTGTACATACACACACACAAAAGCACCCACCCACCCACCCACATTCATAAATGTGCAAGAGCAAACATGCGCCAAGTAATTAATCATGATACCGTAGTACACCGGGTGGGTGCCAATTCTGCTCCTGGAAAGTGTCCTGTCCTATCAGCACCATATTGATCCCAGGCGGGGCGGGGGAGAATTTAGTCCAAGGGAAATTTGTGTTCATTTAGAGGGAGGGGACATCTGTCAGCGGACCCAAAGATTAGTCCGTCTGTATAGCTTGTCTGACGGCGTGGCGCGACAAACAGTAGCACCATGCTGGATGCACACAGATCATACCCCAACGGTCTGCAGGGCCAAATGATGAATGTGCAAGCCTAACGCCAGAAGGACGAACAGTGGTCTGCAACTGAATATATTCTGTGAATGGTCTGCATTTATTGAGAGATTTTATAACCTCACGGAGCCTCAAAGTGCTTTACAATATAGCCTGACATTCACACACACATTGACTGCTCCCAGGCTTGCATGCCACCACCAAGACCGCACCTGGGAGCAGTTAGGGTTTGGGGGTTTGGGGATTTTGCTCAAGGACACCTCAAACCTTTTGTGAGGAGTTGCGCCGGTTACATACTGTATGCGTAGTTGCACACTGTTTCACAGGAATTTCATTTATTTCCTATGGAGCGCAGTGTAAAGCTTGCAACATTTCGTTGCGTATGCAGTAGCGTCAGGTAAAAGGCTACGCAAACGTTCCAACCAGAGGGGAGTCTGACTATGCTTGAAGCAGCTGTGACGTGTGGCGACAGGTGGTACTGCAGTCTATAGGACACACTGCAATACACTCCCCATTAATACAATAATTATCTGTTTAACTGCTCCGCAAAAATGTGTTAAGGTGCTACACCTCAAATGGTTCAAATGGTGCTTAATAATATTCTCTTTGTGCTTATGTACATATATTTTTTCTAACAATGTCAATAAAGCCAGTTTGGATGATTGTTTGTCATGATGCGCGTGCATTTCTCTTGCACGAGCAACAAGCGGCGTATTAGCGAGCACAACATTGATCCTTCTTTTAGTGTAAATGTTAAATATTAAACAAAACATGCCTACGATTATAATGTACAGTTCAAAACAAAAAATACTGTTATTTTATGTTGTAGTAAACCGCACATGCACGAGGCTTCAGGTCTGGAACTCCAGTGTCGCAGGTTGCAACATAATCTTGTGTTTGCACTGCGCATGTGTCAAAAGAGACACGCCAATATGGCAAAACCCTTAATTAGATTATTGCACTACACTGCGACAATGAGCAAATACTTGTTAAGATCGAGCTGCCATTTTCTTCACTGTGTCTATCTACACTGCAAAAAATGCTCTATCAAGTATGAGTACAAATATATTAGTTATGAGCTTTCTTAGGTTTAAAACATGCTATTTTTTATTTTTTATTTACTTGATAAGATGTCTTAAATTAATTGCAGATTTACTTAATTTAAGTCACTAGATTTATATTAAAAACAAGTCCAAGTAGATTTTAAAATCTAAAAACAAGATTAGTTTCATAACGTTAGCTTACTAGGACAGGACACGGGACCTGCTAACATCACCATGGTTGCCATCTGTAATCAGAAGGAGTTGTCACGTAGAATTTTGCTTTGTGGTTGCGTAAAAAACTATGCATCGTAGGGAAAATACGCATCCAGTTAGTTAGTTAGCAGGGCTCGCACCAGCGACTTCTCCATCCCCTGTCGCCCCGACACCTTAACCTGCTCCTCCCCCCGGGCAAGGAAAAACTTCCATTAAAACCCCATGGGGAAAAAAAAGGGAAGAAACCTTGGGAAAACACCACAGAGGGAGGAATACACCCCTCCAGGATGGATGCAATAGGTGATGGTAGGCACAAAATGTACCATTAATACTATGTATACTACATTTCACATTTGAGTAAGAAACTTGAGTTAGTATTGAGTGCTAGGAGATGGAGAGGTCGCTAGGTATCGAGGTGGATTGTAAAGTGGTGTGTCTTGAGATGGGTAGTGTTTTCAGCATTTTTTTTTTTTTTCCCAGTTTCAGCCCCCTTCCCTACAAAAAAAAAAATTGGACCTATCATATCTCTCCATGCAAGACATTCCCTTTGTCTTAATCATGAGAATGGCATACTTGGAAACTGCTAAGAGAAATATGAATATAGTCCGGTCATTGCATTAGCCTACTTACCATACTTAATATTTCCACAGATATTTGATGTTTTGAGGCCAACTGAAGATTACGTATTAGTTCACCTTCCTAATTTGTTAGAAAGTGGTCCCATGGGGCAATTTTTTGGCCCATTGGTACTTTTATTTACTTTACAAAAGATAGTGTTTACCCACTACATTTCACTGCTGTTAAACTAAGCTTGTTACCACTTATATCTCCTTGATGGATCCCTCGTGTTCATTTATTGAACGCAGCTTTAGCGAAATCCAATTAGTGTTTGTGTGTGTGTGTGTGTGTGTGTGTGTGTGTGTGTGTGTGTGTGTGTCCTACGTCGTCAGGCTATGTTAAATCTGCCTCCAGAAAGCCCCAGGTTCTATTAGCACGAAGTAACGCCTCCATATTTTATACTGTGGCTTTTATGGTCTCTCCAATGTCACTGCATCAAAGGAGCCTTGTCTGCACATGAATCTCCACGCCAGGAACCTTCCACCCCATTATCTGTGTGTGAAGTGCCCTTCCTGGGCTGCTTAGTGATCTCCCTTGAGCCGCGCACCATTACCTTCCGCTGGGTAATAGCTCTTCGGAGCTTCTTGTCTTTTCGGTCCTGATTTCTGCAGGTAAATTAGCTACACAAAACTTTAGTATATCTTCCCCTATAGACTTAAGAAACATGTTTTGATGACTAGATGTGACTAAAATGTTGTAAAAAACCAACAAACAAACTCACAAGACAGTTCAAATTCTATCAATGAGGAATCCTCAAAAATCAAGATGAACTCTGATATTATGGTTCAAAATTGGGTCAGTGTCAAAAGGCCTATACTGTACATTCTGTAGTATAAGTGTAGCCTATCCAGGGATGGAATATACTCTATGAAATGCTCTCCTATTAAACACAAGATAGATGATTATTTACTCTACATGGGTCTGTATCTGCTCATCCCCCCGTGACGGATCTCTAAAGTTGCCTCGGATGAATATGGAAAAACTCAAGGATAATGGGATAATGGAGAATTGATTTTTTTTATCTCCCCCACATCTGTTTAAATATGATTAACAGTGCGCTCGACACCGCGCGTCAAATTAATAATGACGTGCGGCGGGAAAAGGCAATCAATAATTGACAAGATAAATATAGATCAATGCTCCTGATGCAGGTCCTGCTGCTGATAACCGATGAAGCGTTAGCAGTTAGCACCAGAATGATAAGCAAGTCTCATTAAGCTGCCGTGAATGACAATACGCCGGCCCGTCCGGACATCACCTACGCCAATGTAAAAAGGGCACTAAGTGAAATTAAGCGAAACCCTTTCCTTATCTCTCTCTTAATGTTTTCCGGAGGCTAATAGAAACCTATAGAGGTCATTCGGCGGCGCGCCCTGCCGAAATGCAACTTTCTCTCTCCCCCTACTGAATCGAAAGGGAAGTGGCGGCTAATGAAAATGAATTGAGCATTTGTACATCGTTAGCGATGCGGGGGGGCGGGAGGTGATAACGTGTGTGTGTGTGTGTGTGTGTGTGCGCGAGCACGCATGCACGTGTGTGGGTGAGCCTATGAAACACAGTTCAGCAGCCGAGGTTAACGGCGGCCGTGACACAAGTACCAAACTCCTCGCTGTGTCGATTCTCTGAGCTGTTGAACCATTTACATCTTCTCTTCTTCACCTCAGATAAAGGTATTTGCCCACGGCTACACATTAGATGATGTACTTTGCATTTATGAGGGCATGTAGGCCTATTATGTTTGATATCAAACATTTGCTTAACACTGCCTGATAATCTCAATGAATTTTAATCAGTTTGCGGTTCCACTACAGTTGAATGTAGCCTAATATATTTTTATACTAGTTTCCCGTGCTAGATAATTATGCAAGGAGAAAATAAAATACCCAGAGAAATGTGTAATTGCTTTTACAGCAGTGCCTTCGCACCAGACCAGTGCGGTGCAGACCCCACCTTATCTTAGCATCTGCCATCTGAAAACTAAAGGTTTTAGATGACAGGTTTCGTAAATGGGTTATCTAAAATCCAATATATATTGGAAGAAATATCACAAGGGGGAAGGAGGAGAAATATAGCGGGATGGGGGAAGAGGCGGGGAGTGGGTGGGGGTATGGGGGCAAAGCATGCGCTTGACTATCATTGTGATCCATAACTTTCCCGCCATCCCGGGGCCCCATTTATTGTCGATTCCATCCGAGGGATGGTGCTGTCAGTTGGGTGGGAGTCTTGCCGCTGTTTATTTTCAAATCAATACTCAATTACTATAAGGAAGATCCACTCCCCTGCCCATTCTCCAGAAGAAATTATGAACTGCAGCAATAACACGTCAGGGGTGAGGACCGGTGTCATTAAACTCAAAAGGGGGCAAGATAACTACAGCGGGGCTCCGGAAAAACTGGAACGCCCCCCCCCCCCCCCCCTTCCCCCATCTTCAGCACCTCCTCTAGCCTTTAAGTTCCTAATTAATCACTTTGAAAAAGGCCCTTCGGGATATGACGGATGACCAGAGAAAACAATTTTCACCCTAACAGCCTTTTAATTTTAAACTCCGAGGAGAGCTCATTGACAACCCATCAGTGCTGGTTTCTAATGCACTTCCTCTTTTGTTATTGAGAAGAATGGCACAGAAGCAAGGCCTCCGCTCCTCTTCATAACTCACGCCATCGATTCGGTAAATGCCGGACATTTGCCAGACGAGAGGTGCGCCTTCCACGGCCTTGACAGCCTGTGCGTAAATTATTCCGTTTAAGTAACATTTTTCGGTTATTTATAGTTGAGGGGACATCGCACAAAAAAAGAGAGCTTGTTTTGCATTCGATGTAGGTACAGTTCCTGTTGTGTGTTGCTAAAATAAACATTTAAAATGTAAAAGAATTAGAGAAAGCATCAGTCGCGCTAACATTATGACAGACAGGCACAGGTCAGAGTTAAATATTCAAGATGGCTGCCATGCTTTTCATGTCAGTTTATTTTCACTTGTCTGATTTGTGTCTCATTTGTCGTACATAGAGTAGCCTACTGTCCAAGTTCTATCTGGGAACATGTTTCTACAGAGTTTGTATGAACAAAATACTGCATAATCTGTTGTTATAATGCTAGCAGCTAATAAAGGCTAACATAACAAAAGCTTTCCTGTAGGCATCACTCTTGGTTCTCCAACTTCTTAACTGGAACACGGTCATATGCGTGGCATCAATTTCATCTCTGCACACCTTCTTAAATTAAATGGGCCATTGGACTTGCACCCCGAATCCCGCGTGTAAAAGTGAGATGAGGGGTCTGTTAGAAGCGTTATGCTGCGTTCAAGTACAGTACATGTCTGGAACTGGGACTTTCGATCATGGAAAAACGAATCATCTTGGAATTCCAAGTTGGGATTTCGGGTAAGGTTTCTCAACAATGAGTTCCCTATTTTACATCACAGCAGAACGTCTGTAACCTGACATGCCAGTTGAATTGTTGTCACAACTCCTGTCAAACTGAAAAAAGTAGTGGAGAAAAAGACAAAACTGTATACATGCAATATTGCTATATATAAAACTACAGCTATGCTAAATGCTTTACCTGATAAAATTATAGTAATTATTTCACCATGCTAAGTTATTATTTTGGAACGCCGTGTCAACCAGTCACCAGACATAGGCATTGTTAGTATCAGGATCCCACAGTTGACCTATTTTCCCTGATAATGCGAGTATGTCTCATGTCTTGATGCCTGTGTGTGCTTTTCTCTCTTTAAAACCTCGATATTTCGGTTTGACAGGTTATGCAACTTCATTCTGGATTCTCTACATCCAGAATATCCTGTCACACAACAGCTTTTAGTTTAGGTTTAAGTTTTTTTCTTAGAAGTCAAAATGATGTGACCAGTCCAAGGTCACCTGTGCAATTATCATGCTGTTTAATCAGCAGCTTTATATAACACACCTGTCAAGTGGATGGATTATTTTGGCAGCAAGGATTTTAAAACATTTGAGAGAAATAGACTTTTGTGCAAATAAGTATTTTATTTCTACTCACAAAAAACGAACGCAAAGAATAAACAATTAAAATAAGAAATGCAATAGGAAAATGTTTAGAACAAAAAAAAAAGGGTTAATGTGTAGAAAACTGTATTACATAATATAAAACTGAACTAAATACCTTTTAAACAGTAAAGTTTTGAGTTAAAGATTTCTATAGGGTTGATGCAGTTCTGTCATCAGTGAATTGGCTAGTATATACTGTAAAGTAATTGGTAATTCCTATAAACTCAGTAATGCTACAAACTCACAGGACATTTAGTTTGCACTGGGACATGTGTGTGCGTGCGTGTGTGCGTGTGTGTGTGTGTGTGTGTGTGTCGGGCGGGTTATTCACAATTAACCATAGCAATATCATATTTGTCCATATGTTTGTGATGTATAGTATAGTATGTAATATAACCTTTTCTTAGAAATCCGTGTTCTTGCTCTAATTACAATAGGACTACAGCCACAATCAGTAGCTTTCTTCTCTAATCTGGACAAACTATAGGTACTGTTCTTTTCTGTTTCATGACAGTCTTTAACAAAGGGATATAATAGGTAAAGGAAAATCACCTTTTCCTGTTCACTGATTGCTGTATTTAAATTTGCTTAGTTAACTTCATCAGAAAGCCAACGTTGGAGAATAGCAGATCTTAAAACATAAAGAACCGTTTATTAACCCCTGCAGATGTTTTTTTCTTTTCACTGAAAATGACACGGTAAAAGCTAAACCAATAGGCCTATTGAGTGCCACTGAAGGCCAGAAGCTCAATACCACAGCCTATATGAAAGCTGTGTTAACAGCTTGCGTTTGGAATAAAAGCTTAATATTAGCGACATAGGACACCGGTGGGCAAGGTATAGTTTTGTCTCGACTCCACTGTGACACCTTGATAATGGTATTATAGTGTAATTTCTTTAACAAGTGGCAGTAGAAAAAATGATCCTATTTAAAAAATTAAAAAATTAGAATAAAACTAAATCGGCGTAATAATTTAGAAAAAACTCTAATCAGGTGCATCAATCGTCATTGCGGCGGTCGGGCACAGACAGCCTTCGAATACAATTAATGACAAAACAACTAAACGGATGACAAGATTATGCTGCTGTAGATACAGTAAGGCACACATACAAGTGTGTAGAGATTTCAGATGTTTGTTCTATTCTTAAAGGCTTAGTTGTGCTGCATGTGGGGGCTTCTCTGTGCATGCCTTGAAGCATTCCCCCGATGCTATCGCCGGCCTGGGTACAAGACAAAAGATCCAACATCACCCGGCAGCAAATAGTGGAGCCTCACACTTGGATGGAATGTTACTGATAAGAGGAAATGTAACCACCCCCCCTTTCCTGAATTAGCTGGTGCAGCAAGGTCAGGTGAATGTGATCAGCCACCGTGTCTAAGCACATTATCGGGGGGGAAGGGAGAAATCTGCAGAATGGTGTGAGAGGACGGGGACAGTCAGTCAGGCATTTGGGGGGTAAAGGAGGGGGGGGGCGGCGGACATTTTGGATCATTTTGGAGGCAGTCGGCCACATGGGACGAGGCTGTGTCCGTGACCAAGATGCCCTTCTTCTGCGGACGATGGCTCCGGTGCTCTGGTCAGCAGAGGATGAGGCTGGGCTCTTCTCTGGGTTGACGTCAGAACCTGAACTGTAGGTCTACAACGTTTATAGGTGACTGTAAGCTAACGCACCTTTTGTCAAAATTACTTCTAGGGCTTCCGGCATATAGGCTCTGTAAATGTGAGCACAAACAAAGTGGTGCAGACAAGCTATCCCAGCCTGGGTTATAATGGTCCCATTTTGGGGGCGGAGCTTATAAGGGAGTACCCTATCGTATTGAAGGAGCACGTGTGTTTGTTTTGATGAGTTGGTAAAGAGACTGCATATAGCTTTTCCAACCTACAAGCTGCTTACGTAAAGTTACATGCACACTTGGCTAAAAGACAATGGGATTTGAACCAGCAACCTCCCCATCACCTGTCGCCCCACTCTACTCACTGTGCGACAGCCGGCAACATTTTAATATCAACAATATTTCTCCAACATCGCTTTTGTCACCTTTAAACATGTCAACTTGGTATTCACACTAAATACCTACATTTCTTTAATAATGCAAACAGTCAGAAAAAATGATTGCATTATGGAAAATCTAAATTGGAATTCATAATTGCTTGCATAATCACACATCGTTAATTATAAACTATAATTAGTAAGTGATCTGCTTTACGATTAGACCAAACGGTGTCGGCGGATGCATTGTTTCTAATCAAGACCTAATATTCAAACACAGGCCTATGATTGATCAATACAAAAGCTCCATTGATAAGAATCAAGCATGTATTATTATCATTATCATAATTATTATTATTATTATTATTATTATTATGCATTATTACAGTCCATGCACGTAAACATATCACATTTTATTCACAACTCCTGAATTAATATGACGTGGTCAAAGAAGAAGAAGAAGAAAACTTTATTGATCCCAAAAATGGGCAATTAATTTGGGAGACATTATATTGTATTCTTCATTCCCACCAAATTCTATTCCAATTATGTTCTTATTAAACCCATGTGTGTGTGTGTGTTTGTGTGTGAGAGCATGCGTGTGTTGATGTATGTGTGTGAGATGGGGTATAGCTATTAAAATACATAAACTGAACTTTTGAAGTGAAATAGCATTTAATGGCTTATTTGAAGTATTTGAATTGCAAAGGGAATGAAACATCTCTTTGAAGGAGGAAATGCCATATTCCAATCAAACATTTCACTGTTGCGAAGGTTAATGAATGCCATTAGCCTAGCGCGAATAAATTCCAACTTGTACTTTCAGGAGATGCATAAATTAGATAAAGACTCTAGAATCCGCTGCTTTGCAGGGGCGAAGGGATATATACGATAGCAACACAATTACATGCCTGTGTAAGTAATGGCTGTTAAACGGAGGCAATTTGACAAGCTTGAACAAAGTAGTATTATTAGAATATAGCGCTTTCCTGAACTTCTCACCGCTTTTTGATGCATTGCTTGCGCGTAAGCATGTGGATATGTAAACACAATGGCATGTTGTCGTTTTTCTCTGTTGTTCTAGGAGCATATTTTATCAGTTTCAAAATATGTGTTTATTCACCATATACTTGCTCATTTATTTTGTCATAAAAATTAATCGCCGTATACTCATTAGTGATATTCATTAACAAGAGTGTCATGCCAAAATGTTAAGAATTCAACTGATTGGCTCGTTGCCTAAATAAATGGGTGATAACATTTATTTTCCAAGAATATTACAACAATTATTATCCAATTTTCCCTTTTAAGGTTCCTTTGAGGTGTTAATTAGTTATTCGTTAAATCGCATCCTCTCTACTAATGGCTCATCAGTTCTAAGACTGTCCTGCTTGGCATTAATATGGTCTGACGTAAGCATTTTATATCCTTCATTACTCCTTTCAAATGACTATTGGCCTTCATAATTAGATGATGTTGAAATATAGCGCCACTGTAGACAATGACCTTGAAAAGAAGTTTCGATCTGATGAATGATATAGTCTTGACATTATTGCCGGAAGGCAACCGGTGCGGTCCATTGTATGCCGTGCAGGTGTCCCTATACAATACTTTTTGCTTCATGATGTTTTACCAGAGACAATATATAAGGAAACATGACACTTGTAGAATTTTGAATGGAGCTCTATGGGACAATATGGCAGTTGGCCACACTAAAAACACATTACATTAACCAAGCCACCTGCTCAGAGACATGAAAAAGTGATCTCCGTTTACTCCAATGGACTGTTTTTTTCACAGCAATGGCAAATCGTTGAGCCTCAAAACAGTTCCCGCAAATACTAAAAGTTCCCTATAAATTATATTGTATATGTAAATCAGTGCGTTTATTGACTATTAATTACCAAAACATTAAGTAAAATCTGTATATATTGATTCAAATTGCCCACCAAGCACTTCCTGGAACTGTTTTGCCTCTCCATGAACCATGTGACGGTTGAACATTTTGAACCTCATTTGGCGCAACTCTCTCTTTTCATGGCTCTGGACCTGCCTATACAGTCTTCCTAAATAACTGTCCGGGGCATTTAAAAGATGGCTGCGAGTGGCGAGACTTGCCTGTAAGGACTTTGGTTTTATTTGAAGGTAGACACTTAATGTGATTTGTGCCTGGCCCATCAGAGGGCATACCCTTCCCAACACACCTGAGTGCCATGTTGAGCCAACTCATCTCTACTGCTCCCCCTGTGCAGCTCCTACAGAGTCACACCACCCTCTACCCCTTCCCCTACAGCCCACGTTTCAAACCCATGACTGTATAAAACCATACTGTAGGTTTCCTCAAGGACGGGTTTGAAGCTCGAGCAGTGCTGGCTCTGACGTCAACATTTTTGCAGTGCCTGACTCTGCCTTTAACTCCCTGCTATCGATTAAAATGGCAATAAATGTTTGGCTTAATATATAATTAAATATTATTATTATTATTATTATTATTATTATTATTATTATAAAATGAAGCTCATTGTTGTCAATCATTGTCAAGGCTGGGATAGTGTTGTAGTGAGGTGCGGTCTGCACCACTTGTTTGTGTTCCTATTTACAGAGCCATGGGCTGTGTTGTTCCGGCGTATTCATTGTTTTCAGGACGCTTGCAAAGGGCAGCTAGGGGACCGCGAGGAGATATTTGCTGAATTTGACAAAATATTGTTGGGGGAAAAAAAAAAGGACGATATAATCGCTGAATTTACCTTTTTAAAGATTAAGTTGGCATACTCTACAAATAATAAAGAAATAAAAGCCATAGTTTGTCCTCCAAAATATAGATGTAAAATATGGACGTAAACAGGATGCAGATGAATTGTTGACATGTGAATGTTGCCTTCATGCACGGTGGGGTGGGATATTGGCTATCTCTGCATTGCACCCTGCTTCAACAGCATTAGTGAGAGTACCATTCCTGGGTTGATCCCAGAGAGATGAACAGTTAAGTTGAATGTAGCATTTTGTCATCAAGACAGAAAGCATGACTATACTGTAATGCACATTCCCCCTGGGAGTATAGAATAGAGAAAATATGAGTAGTTAATGGTAAATGGGTATTAACAGCTGAAACAGCAATGTTTTTGGAATATTTTTGATGCATTTTTCTTAGAAATGAATTAGCCCCGGTGGAGCTGTGGCATATGCATATGTACATGCACAGGCCCTGCCCATATGGGTCTAAGTGCCTTGGGAGACCCAGCCTGTGATTGTTTCCCAATCCTTCCCTATATCTTTCTGTCATGTGTTCCTCTCTATCCTCACTGTCCTGTGAAAACACATTAATAAGACTATAGTTTACACAGAAAATGTACGTTCACGCCATCTTGCAGACGCTTTTATCCATAGGGACTCACATGTAGTACATTTGTCAGTAGTTGGACAGGCACCAGCAATATGTAACCAACCAATATAATCATCAAGTCTACTACTATGTCCTAGTAATAATAAAGTATTCATGTTCGTTTCATACTCAAATCAAGAACAATTGGGTGAACCGGTAGATAATGTATGGAGGCCATATAACAACACAGTGTGACTACTCCATTGTTTCCATTTAATGAACAACCAAAGTGCAATAAACACTAGTTTGAGCATTGTTCAATATATTTCTTTCAACAGTTCGTGCAAAACCTATGTATTCATAGGCATGGGTGCAAGATAATACAAATTGAAACAAAGGAGATGAACAGCACCCCTTGGACCCTACTGCCTTACATTAGACGTTGGCACCTGTTCCATCACTAAGCTAGCGCTATCAGTCTTGATGTACCCCACCATATAACCTCAGTAAGCGAAATCTGACGGCCTTTTTTCAGACGAAATATTGCTTTACTGAGTGTTCGCTCGAGCGAGCAGAAATCATTGCCTCTCTCCAGGTAAGGCTTGACAGATGGCGAGCCAGGCGCCGATGAAAACAAAAGGCCTGGCAACCAGGTCACATGTTTTATGCCTTTTTTTGCTCAATAAAAAAAAATGTCTTCAAGGTTTGCTCTGGCTGAGCCTCAGTAGCCTCGTCTAGTAGAGAAAACACACAGGTTGGTGTTGTGAACACATCGCTTGCGTTCATCGTAACATACAGTCATTTTAAGAGGTACTGTGTAAAATACTACTTATTATATTTAGTTATGAAATATAATAATATTGTTTAATAAACTAACAACGTGATGTCTTGTACTGTAGTTTTTTTTTGCGTAAACGCCGCTTACAGGGGGGAAACAAAGTGTAAAAATTACTGGCAGGCATAGGAGATAGAGATTTTCACCTTTCATACAAGTTTCTGTGTTATGTCAAACATAACATATGCAGTAACAAAACATCGGTTCTCCTGGCTACTGAGTAGGAAAGCAGAGGCCCGCCCGTAAAAATCCACCTTCTTGACAGGAGAGGCATTTTGATTGACATACACAATGACCAACTACGCAACTTAATGTCAAAGTCGGGCGATAAACTTACATCGTTGTTGAGAGACTTACCAACACGATTCACTTTTTCAATTACGATATTGAAAAAGTTGTCTCAATGCTGTATTTGAACCAGATACACAGAATCCACATGCACATGTGCATGAGCAAATCCCAGTGTACAAGTTAGGTATGTATAGGTTTACAGCATGGCACTGCTTTCCGTACCCAGTGCTCTTGTGGACATACAATTACATGCAATTTAAGATAACGTTTTTTTTTATTTAATACATTCATTTATTAAGCACATGACAGCCTTTCATTTGTCAACTAAAATATCTTGACAACGCTCTTTGGAAATTAAACACTTGAGATGAAATTCCATTTGCATGCCTTTGGTTGTGCAGAATAATCAAATCACGTTGATATTAGGTCACGCATAAAGTGAAGGAGACAGTCGTTGTTTTGTTCAGCAAGAGGTAATTGAGACCCTCAGCCATCTTTTTTAGAACACTGCACGACATAACCACCGGTTGTCAATGAATCTAACGAGTATCAGATGAATAATTCTAATGTTAATTACATAGCAGGCGAAATTCACGAGAGAATCCTTTCATGATGGGCAATGAAGGAAATATAAGATGTCATTAAATGCAGTATGCCTCAAAAGAGGACATGGTATAGCTCGGCTATATTTAATACTGTTGCACTCGGAGGTTAAAGTAAACTTTTCTTTTAAGATAAGGATATAAGTTCAGCAACTCTGATAACCCATATGTTCTGGTCTATCTGTGGTTCCAAGACCATAGTCATTTAATTTTTCAGTTAGCTACCTTCTGTACTGTACCCCAACTGACAACACATAAATAACTGAGTAAATTATTATCTTTTACTATTTTGTGTTTGTCTGCCAGGACCCAATATCCTGGCAGTGACGAAGTTGCTCTGAGTCTGAGGAAGTGTGGGTGTGTGTGTGTGTGGGGCACAGTGTCAGGAAGGTTTACGTGATGGCTGTAAACTGCAGTGTCACGCTGTAAGCCGACCTACTGACAGGGTCACTTCGCCCAGTAACTTAGAACATGTGCGTGAACATGGTGTTGTCCCATCTGCTCCATCTGCATTTGAGAATGCAGATGTGCAGGCTAACACTGAATGCCAACCAAATACATCCAATGCGTTGCGTTGCGCCGGAAATCATTAATTGTCAATGGGGAAGTCCGGATCTATGCGTTGGGAATGTCTCACTGGTCTGCGTTGCGTTTTGATGTGTGTTCAACATGTTCAACTCTTGCATTTTTTTGCCGTATGGCAACGTACAAGATTCAACCAGAAGTTTGAAAAGATTTGAAATTCACAGCCAGCTAGCAAGCTGTTAGCCCTGCTAATATCGTTTTCTATAGTGTTAAGCAGACAAAAAAAAAATATATATTTTGGCGAATCTTTTAGAAAATAGAAAATATTGTCTATTTATAGAAAAAAGTATTTAAAAAAAGATTGACATTTTCACCGTCTGAAAACCGACCGTCTGAAAATTGACATTGCTCAAAGCAATAGGTATTGCTTTGAGCAATGTCAATTTAATTATTTTTCTAGGACAGGCTGTGGGACCTGCTAACAACACCATGGATACTAACTGTAATCAGAAAGAGAAGTCGCGTAGAATGTTGCATTGAGATTGCGTAAACAATTATGCAGCGTAGGGAAACTAATGTATGTAACCAGTAAGCCAGTATGTAAGTTAAGTTAGTTAGTTATTAGCAGAGCCATGCAGAAGAAAGTCGCTTCAACTACGATGGACCGGTTTCTTTTCACAGCAATGGTGGATCTCCTCATACCAGCTTCACAAAGTTAGCCACAAATACTTAACAATTCCTCTGACATGTCAGGTTGTCACAAGTCCATCTGGGGAGGTGTACATTGAAACTGTTTGTGAACGGCTGTACTTTCAAAAAAATACTTGGCAGTTGATTGGATGAACCATCTGGTCGTTTTTGCTGTCGGCACCATGGTCGACACACCTAAACCACGCCCGTATAGCTATAAGCACGATGCGGATTAGAAAACTAGGCCTGTATACCTATAAACACGACGCTGATTGGAAAGTTCAGTTGTTACTTGGACACATTCAAAATGATGGCTAGGCTTTCCAGACTGATTCTCACAGCGAAATTCAACTGAAGCGAGAGACCATCCTGATCTTGCGAGTAGGGCTGGGTATCGTTTAAGGTTTATACAATTCCGGTTCCAAATCGATACTTTTAAAACGGTTCCGGTTTCTAAGCGGTGCCTGAACCGGTTGGCGCAACTCTGTATTCTACATGGCTCTGGTTATTAGGTGCCTGTGTTTGGAAGATCATCCTCATGTGGGTCTCGATCTGATTGGTTGAGGGTGGTCCAATGGTCTGATAGCGCCCATATTTTAACATTAAACATTTGGTGGTTTGATTTGTCAAACATCACCTGTGTTCCGAGCACGCGGTGTCTCCAAAGGGTTAGTCTGCTGCCTGCGGTGTGATCTCTGAGCCGTGTAACCTCCCTCGCCATTGATTAGCTGCGTGCTACACTGACACAGACAGATCCTATGCATCTATACGCCCGTCCATCCATCCATCCATCCGTCCGTCCGTCCGTTAACACCCTTCCAAGCGATGCTGAGCTGTTAGGGCAGAACAAGCTAAATGTGCTCCGACATTTCCGCGGCTAACATCGGGAAGGGGTCAGCCTCCACAACAACGGGAATGAGGAGCTGACCCGAGCACAGGGATGCATATTGCTTTGACCCTCCCACTTGGCCCAGCCATTGTTTTTCAATTAATCGCAGGCACTTTGTGGTGAGCGACAGTGACAGATGGCGAGGTCTTTGGCGGGGGTTGGCGGGTGTGCGCGGCAGATAGTGCTTACTGGGGGAGAAAAGTGAATTTTGGGGCTAAATGATGCACACCTCCCCGAACGCAGCCACCGAGGCAGATTCCTAAGTGCTGATCTATTCAAAGTGCAAGGAACCAGGAAATGAGTCAGAGGTGCCTCTCTGGGGTATTATACGACAATGTCAAGGGACAGGTTTCCGTGTCCAGTAACAGGCCCCTGTAGGAGAACGTGCTAACAATTCCCTGCGTGTCGTATCATGTTGCAGAATTAGCATAGCTTTGCAAGCGATAATGATTGGCTAACTAGTGAGAGGATATTCAACGGCACCTAGCTTAAAGAAGTTCCTATACGGTTAAAACTACACTACAACAATGGAGGTTAATAGTAAATGTCCGTCTCACTACCTGTATGCTTCTATGCACCAGAGCCTTCTACAGCACAGGCCCATTCAGGCTCGATTCTTCTCATTTATGGCCCACTAAACCATGGGCTGATGTGCTGCTAAGTAGCTCCCAACTATTGTTAGTCAGGCCCTAACTTCTCCCTGGTGCTCATCTATTGACTTTTGCATTAGATAAACATGAATCTTGTAAATAAGAGGTGAACGCGGATCCATTGACCCTCCTCCCATATTGTGTGTTGAGCAGACAAGAAGAGAGAGAGAGAGAGAGAGAGAGAGAGAGAGAGAGAGAGAGAGACAGACAGCGGACACATTGAGCTGAGCCTCATTTGAAGCGTAATTATCTTTCCCAGTCAAGTGCAGTGAGGGGACAAATGGGAATGCCAGAGGTAACATAGATTCTCTGCTGTTGGACCACAAAGGTCAAACCTCTGGGCTTTAAAAGACCATTGAGCGAAACACACAGCAAAGTTATAAGGATAACACATACTGTAGTATTTAGGTAATATCACTATTGTCATCCTGTCATCACATTATTAAAGGCAGGGCCGGTCATTTTTTAGCTATGCTACCTTTGAGCTCAAATCAAAACAATATCCCTCCACGGCCTTCTGCGGTGCAACCCCACACATCGAAAATGCAAAGCGTAGTACTACGGCTTTGTTGATGTGTGCTGTGTTTGCCCCTTTGTTTATGTTCCTATTTACGGAACCATGGCTGTGTAGAAGTATCAGACTATTTCATCAGCATGCACAGAGAACTGTAATCTAGCGGAATGTAAGGAGATATTTTGTGAATTTGACAAGAAGTGTATTAGTTTACAATTAGCTTGCAATAGCTGACTAAATAAACCACTTCTAACAAATATTCTGACATTGTAACGTGACATGGTGACGTGGTATTTACAATTAAAGTTTCGTTTTTATGAAAAAATTTTGTTTGAAATTTTTGCACATTTATTACAAATAAAAAACTCAAACTGAGAAAAATGTCAAACACTTTTTTTACTTTGTTATTATGGGGTATTGTGTGTCGAATTTGGAGGAAAACAATTATTTTAATCCATTTTGGAATCAGGCTGTAACATGTGGAAAAAGTGAAGCTCTGCGAATACTTTCCGAATGCACTGTATGAAGAATTATTAATCATACAGCACGTGAAATCTGTTTATTATAACTCTTGCTGTTTAGGTGGGAAAATAACATGCTTTCTGTGAAGTTTTCTTCTAGTTGATAACCGACTGATTTTACAAAATAATTTATAGCCATGTTACGGACGTATAACTCCCACTTTGTGCAGTGACTCCAGTATTACCACTACCATTTTCCATCATGATACCAATAATGGTCTGTGCGCAGCAGGAATTCATTCCAGAAAAAGAGAGGGAGGAGAAAAAAAAAAAGCTTTTCCATCCATCTGTCTAACCAGGCTTCTCCGTGGCGAGGCATTTATGGAAAAGTCCCTAACAAGTTTGATTTATGTTTACGGCGTTCTAAACAGACAGGTAGTCAGCGGAGCCTGGGGGAGCTGTAAGCAGAAGTACATAAAAACAATGTAGGGATTGAATCAGCTCAGCTGAAACACATTTGTCTCAGGGGGGTGGGGAGGGGCAGGGAGAGGGGTACGTTGATGCGGGGCGGGGGGGGACAGTATATCTGCGAAATGGAACCCTTTATTAATCAATAAACACGCAGGGACTCGTCAAACCATTATGCATTTTGGCTCGTTTTTAATGGCACTTATTAATTTTAGCAAGACGGCGCATAGAACGACAGTGTGTGTGTTTGTGACTGTGGAACAAGGATCTAAATGATTAAGGGAACATGGACTTTGATTAATATCATACCAGTCATTTTCCCATTAGCCTATACTAAAGTTCAGTGTCATTCCACACACAGTATAACAACACTTTGTCAATAAACAATTTATAATTTCAATTAGCCATTTGCTTTGCACTTGAATGGAATACATTACTGTATTTACGTACGGAATGCATGTACACACACACACACACAAAGAAACAAACAAACAAACAGTATTTGTGCATGTACACGTACAGATTCCACCACAGCACTTGCATGCATGTGCGCTGTAATCTCTGGTGTGTTTTCTGCACTGCACTGTGACAGATGCAGCACACAGTGAATGCACTTATATGGTGCCAAGGCATTCTTGACATCCACAGCTATCTCAAGGATCTGTTGGCCAAGGCCTGTAAGTTGGAGACTCGACGAGATTGAAAGTGAAAGCCTTCCAGTTTTATTCAAGCCTGTCGCCGTGATTCAATATGAAGCCTGCCTGCGTATGGACGATAACTTGGAGCAAAAGGTTGACATCAATAGGGCTGAGTGACTGTCTCTGTGTGTGTGTGTGTGTGTGTGTGTGTGTGTGTGTGTGTGCGTGCACGTGTGTTTTCCTGCTCATCCCCTCATACATTTTGATGGTGTGCCAGAGCTTGCATGTGTGTATTCATACAGTATGTGTTGATGCCATTGTTTACATACATTTGTGTATTGTACGTACGTATACTAGCCATGATTATATCGCAAGCGATGTTTATCAAGATAAGGTTGTTCATGTACGTGTGTGTTGTGTGTCACAGTTGTTTACTCAGATGACAGTAACATCCCAGACTGTTGGCAGAGAGAAAGAGAGAGTCTGTCTATGAGTGATTAGTGAAACCTGCTACACTAATAATCCCTCTCTAATAGTTTTCTCAGAAGATGGCCTGTTTGATTATTGGAATTCATTGGGGCCTTTAATTACATGCGGCAGGCATTTCAGGCTAATTTGTATCTCCGACTAGTTTAGCATTTCAAAGCGGCGAATTGTTCATGGCGCCTTATTAAATATCTCCCACGACTGACTCGATGTTCTCCAAGACCTAGGCTGTGTCAATCAGGAGGTATTCATGAACACGTTGGAATTATTAGGTTCCAAACGCAACGAGGCTCGCAGAAGCCAAAGCACAAAGTCTTATCCAAGGTCAACTTGAGGAAAAAGATTGTAGTATCACTATAGCCAATATATTCTGAATCCCAATGTTTGCTAATGGCAGACAAAATTAACTTGGAGGGGACTTTTTTTTAGTCTCTTTTTAAATCTCAGAGCAGGTAGAACAATACATTATCTAATTGACAAATGCTAACATTATGCACATTCAAGTTAGCTCTAACAAATGGCACCATTCACACACCAGTAAAAGCCATTTCATCTTCAACTGGGTTTCTTTTGTTGCTACATGAATAAGAACTTCCACTCATAAAACTCTAATAACGTTCATCTCACAGAGAGTTATTGAATTTTGATGCCCCCCCCCCCCCCTGCAAGCACCATTTATTAACCGAGCAGAAAATCAAAAGCCTTTTGGTTTTTTTGGAGGAATCATGGGCTCCGGCATTATCTTCTACATCTGCTTCTGAGAATGTTTAAAACGACAGTTATTTCTTAATTTACCCGTTCTCCCTCCCCAATCACAAACATCTCCAAGGCTTACTTATGTCGTATTTCTGTCATGTGTCTCTGCATCTTCCTCTAAGTGTTGCGCCGATGTTGATCACGGCAGCGAGTTTCTCTCTCTTTCCCTCTCTATCTCTCTCTCTCTCCCCCTCCCCCCTGCTGGCTGCAGATCTCCATAGCGATTCCCCTTCCTGGCTATGCCGATAAGGTATGAGAGCTTATCTGATTCTTCTTGCTAAGGAAGCCTGATTGAATCTAGGCTGTGAAGTCACTTTAGGCTCAGGAATAGCCGCAAGGCAAAACTCACTGTTAAATGAGTCACGGTGTGGTTAAACAGCACCGCACCACATTGTTTCATATTGAAATTATATGAGCCCAGTGTCACACTGAGAGAACTATTTTCAAATGACATGTCATTGAGTTCATTGTTTATTTATTTCATTTTGGCTGCAGGACTGCATTGACAATGGAAGATGTCACATTGTGGACATTTTGGAATAACACAAATCATTCTTTCTTAAATAAGAAACTCTCTGTCTATCCTGTCTAGTGGCATCACAACCTGCCTGCCACTTGATGTAATTCTGCCAGTGATGCATCATATAATCTGTATGAGTAAAAAAGCTTTGATCAATGTGTAGGATACAGAAGGTCAATCTATAACCATAACCAATAATATACAGCGGGAAACTGACATTCATTTACATGAAAACAAAGATCCCGTAACACATGCCTTGCAGTACAGTATCTGAACTTTGCGGCCAAACCACAACACGTGTATTTCAGCTATCGGACATGGAGGTGGTCTATCTTGTGGCCGCGGGGAGCTACAATGGCCAGGCAGTGACTTCTGGTTCAAGGTTAATGCCTGTTGGCTCACCTCTGGACACACACGGCCTGTGATTGATGCATGCTCTGTTGCCATGCCTGAGGGATTAATACAGGCGGCATAACAGCGCCACTGTTTACATTCGCCGACCTCCCTCGTCACCTTAGCAACGCACCAGGGATTACTGTCACGGGCAGAGCCCGGACTCTGTGGCCGCATATACACCATCGCGCTATAGTGTATATACACAGTGTATACGACAGACCGTGCGTTCATGCACTGTGAACCCAGCAAAGTTCAGTTCACCTGAAAGTTTGGAACTCAGCTGTTCACATCGATGGAATTCCGTAACACTGGTTTCTTCTTCATCCAGTATGCACTGTAAGATATTGGATATAGTCTAGCATTTGGGTATTTGACTCTCAGATGAAAGGTTGCGGGTTAAAGCCCCACCATGGGTCTGTAAGCATCCTTGAACAAGATGTATTTGTAGTGTACTCACATATGTATCTTAGGATAAAAGCTACTTACGGTATTGCTAAATGCCTTAACTTAGTGTATAAATCAGGATCCAACCTTGTACAGTAACTGAACACGGTCTGATATTACGTAAATATGCAACTGTGTACCTTATAATACAACAGTCGATACCTTGCTTTTGTCATTTAACTGTCTGTGCTAGTTACATTTTTACGGCACATATTACGGCATATAGATTTCTTAATCAGGTCGAATCTTGTTCAGTTATTTTCTGTATCGTTTCAATGGTTAGTCTATTATTATTTATATATTTGCATTATTATTGTTTTAAAAATTATGTAATTTATTGTTAAATTTAAAAATATACTGTATATTGTAATACAATTCTAGTTATTATTATTTATTTGTTTTTTATTTGACACAACAGAAAGACTAAAATACTTTGAGTACTAAACCTATAAGCATCAGCACACATCACATAGGCTGATCAGGTATAAAATATAATTCCTAAAGAATTTCCGGTGTAATGCTATATACCAGGGCTATTCAACTCCGGTCCTGGGGGGCCGCATCCTGCATGTTTTAGATCTCTCCCTGCTCCAACACTTAAGTCAATGTTGTTAGAAGCCTGATAATGACCTATTCATTTGAATCAGGTTTGTTGAAGCAGGGAGAGATCTAAAACATGCAGAGTGCAGCCCTCCAGGACCGGAGTTGAATGGCCCAGCTATATACCCTTATATAGTACAATACTGTATGTTAAAGGTAAACAGTGCCTTTGGGCAATGAACAAATTGAAATGTAAAAGAAACTCTCCAGTTCAGATAAAACTGATGCTGTTGCAGAATCTACCGTTAGGACCATTGTTGTGTTTGAGCGCTTTCACTGTCTGTCCACCTAAACCACACCCTTAGCGGTCAGTACGACAATGATTGGTCAAACTCACCGGGACTGAAGCGCTAAAGGATTTACGCTCTCCAGAGTGATTCTGGCGGCAAAGTCAAGCTCAAGTTTGCGAGATCAGGATGGTCTCACACGATGCTATAATTTTGTACAAACCTGAAATAACAACAATCCAGTGATTAACTGCTCTGCGTTGGTTTACAGAAACATATGTTTTAACCCCATATGCCAAAATGTTCTGTGGCATAGATCAGACTGCATCATGGTACCGTGTGTCCTTCCTCCCTATACCTCCCCCCCTCCTCCTCTCTGTGCTGGATGCGGCCATAGCGGTCGTCGTCCCTGGCTAGTAATTGCTGACACGCCAAAGCCAACATAGCCCTGGCAAGCCCTTAATAGTTTTCATTTTTCTTCCTTACAGGATGGCCCCTGAGATGCCATCATGAATGATCAGCGCCCGGCTGCCATCGCCAGCTCCCTGTGGAGGAAGGCTAGCACCCATTTCTCTCTGTTGTAGGCTGACCCCCATCCGAAAGCGCTGTCTTCCTCACCTCTAATGTCCCGTAGCATCCAGCGAGCAGCGCAGGATTTATTGAGCAGATTTTCCTGACCACAGCTTTCATTACGAGTACCGGGGTGGCAGGGCCATGCCAAAACACACACACACTATCTCTCTCTCTCTCTCTCTCTTTTGCTCCCTCTCTCTCCATCCATCTCAGTTTCTCTCCATCTCCCTCCCTCTGTCTTTTATCTCTCTCTATATCTCTCTCCCTCCATTTCTCTCTCTCTCTCTCTCTCTCCATCCATCTCTCGCTCTGCATCCAACCCATCAAGAATGTGGCACTTGGTAAACTATTCCCTGAAACTAATTCATCAGGTCGTGGCGGTGGTTAGGCTATACGCTAGAGAGGCAGGTGCAGGTGGGACCAACGCTAGCTAACCATGCACTGGGCTAAACATTTATCTTTGTTTAGTTCCCGGGACATTTTTGCTGTGTAAAAAGAAAAAGGTAACACTAGGCTATTAATGAAAGGAAACAAATTACAAGGAAACTTCTAGAATCTTCAGAGCCAACGAGGCAAAACAAAAACCTTTGCGTGAAAACGTCTGCGAGGAATAGCGAGCTCTCTCGGTCGGCCTTGCGTCCATTATGCTGTCTCACTTGCGCATGCTGCGATTTAGCGGAGCGCGGAGTCCCGGCAGAGCACTCGGAGGCGAACCGCAGAATGTCAAACCACTTCACTCTCAATCGCGCCATTACACAAAACCGCTGTTGCAAGCCGTTGCCACGGTGTCTATGGATGGGTTGTACACTTGGGCTTTGAAAGAAAACACGGAGTGATAATAGTGATTACTATAACTGTCATTTACACCCTCGGGGGACAAATATGTTGTTTACAATGACAATATGCGTCTGGTTTGTTGATACGCGTGTGCCTCCCCCCACCAAAGGAAATAAATAAACACTACTCCCACCGCAGGACTACAGCTGACACATTTCCTATGTCGACTACCTCGTCGTTGAACCTCCGAAACCTTTTGGGCTTCCCGTATCCTCTTCTGGTGTGTCTTCATATGCCGGGGCTCAGCCGGTCAGCTGTGGCAGGGCCGCGAGACAAACGCCAATCTAATTAGCCCTCCTCCCCTGACACTATTTTAACATCAGTGGCTGGATTGTTCGCAGTGTTGGGAAGTAACTAATTACATGTAATCTGTTACTTGTAATTTAATCAATTACTTGTAACAATATACATAAAAACAGTAACTGTAATACATATTTATCAATATTAACATCAGCATTGATGTGTCTCATCACAGATCAATCCTGTTACTTAGTTATACGCTAAAAAAAAAAAACATTTTAGGGTGCAGTTACACTTGAATGCTTTAAGACTGCATTCGTGGATATTGTTGGAGCTATCTCCAAATGATTGTGTGCCATCTGATTGAGGTGGAAAAGTGCTCTGTCAGGCCTGGTTTAGCTAATGACGCAGGCAGCAGCGTATAAGCGTGCCGTATACCTAGAATAATTGTTCATGGAAATTTTAAGATTCCTGCTCCTTCACCTGAACAATGCCGGGGCGTTTCACGCTGGAGCAGATACTTCCCCAAGATTGATCGCTCTGCTTATAATTTCCTAATTTCCAATCCACTGTGGGACTTAACTGGAAGCGGACATTTTTTCCTGAGCACCGACCATGTTCATTTTATTTCCTCACAGGGCTAAATGGGAAGAATCTTCCAGGCCATTAAGCAGACAGTCTTTGTCGTAAAAGTTTTGTTGGCAGTCTCTCTCTCTCTCTCTCTCTCTCTCTCTCTCTCTCTCTCTCTCTCTCTCTCT
>JAODLL010013058.1:0-28925 GCA_026546735.1 Forbesichthys agassizii | reverse complement strand
CCTCTTCATCAGCACTACGTCACATAAGAGACTGTCTCTAGTCTCAGCCTCTTCATCAGCACTACGTCACATAAGAGGCCGTCTCTAGTCTCAGCCTCTTCATCAGCACTACGTCACATAAGAGACCGTCTCTAGTCTCAGCCTCGTCATGTCCTTCATGTTCCTGTCCTGATACACCAAAATCCACTACCCCACATCAGGAAGTGGGGTAGTTGATTTTCATTGGCTGTTAGCATTATCCCTTACAAATATGTTCACGTTATACTATTTCTATTCTATTCTATTTCTACACAGGCCAAAACCTCTCAAACGGTCCACTTCAGGCTTTTTAAGGTCATTTGTCATAGCTTTACATTGCATTGGTTGAGTTTTGGGACCCTCGTCAAAGGCGGTTTCAAAACAGTATAGAAAGTATTTGGGAGTGAATGTCTAGCATTTCCCTGCTGACACTTTAGTTTCTTACGGTCTGCGCTCTCTTAGAGGAGAATATCAAGGATAAACAGAACAGCGAGCTGGGTTTGTCCTCTTCCACGATGAAGTGTAACCTCTATAATGGGGTTTCATTCATCATCTTCAACCTGTGGTCATGAGATTGTGTGTGTGTGTGTCTGTGTGTGTGTGTTTTGTTGTCTATACGATGTGTTAGGATAGATGTGTTTTTCTTTTCAGTCAAATATTACAGCCACAAAAAACTCCTTATAGTTTTAATGCAGAGGACAAAACATGCACGCTGGCTTGACCCATTTGGTTTTAGGCTTTGCTATCTTTGGCAAAAACAACCAACCATCTAACGTCCTGTATATTAGATCGCAAATCTTAGCTATGTCACATTTAAAGGATTTATTGTATGCTCAGCAAGTTTCCATAGTTGATTTACAGTAGAGACAACTTCCCAGTTGTTAATTTAAGAATATCTGGTGCAATAATATTTACACAATAAATTTCTAGCTTTTGTTTAGTCTGTGGTTAGATGTACATATATCTAGATGTCATCCATTAGATTGCTGCGGAGGACGTGTTCTTTGAAGGCCAGTACACAGTCGTAAAATATGGAGAATACAGTATCAAATAAACCTGGTTTGGCTTGGTCAGCATAAGATCATTTAGCTTGGAAAGTTTATTCAGTTGCAGACTTTTCAATTTGAAACTTCATACAGTGGATAATAAAAACCAAAAAAGTTAAGCTAAAAAATACAAACAAAAAAAAAAACTTCTATTAATCTATAATATTATCTTATCTATTATCTAAAACAGTAATTTTTCAAAATCAACCATGTCACACCTCTTTCCAAGAAGTGAAATTATCCAAATATATTTTGACTTTGTATTTGAGTTAGTACAAATTACTTCCAATATTGACACGCTGTTTTGGACAAAGAATTGCAACTTTCCAGTAAATAAAGACCTGAGAGGTTTCACCAATTATCACACATATTATATTCATTTAGCTATTTTTAAACATAAGTAAAAACACAGGTTATGGGAAAATGCATCAAAATATATTCATAACATATCAAAACAACACATTTTCAACTGATATGTCCTATTGGACAGCAACAGTTCCAATTCCAACCGACCAAAGAGGCATTCCTTTTGGCCACTGATGTTTACTCTTGGATCTCTATTATGTTATTAGCTTCCTCAGCCACACTTACTTCTGTCTAAATCGAACACAATAAGCCAAACAGCCAATGGACGCATCTCTCCACTAAATAAACGTAATATTGCACTTACTGCGACATTTTCCATATGATATTGCGCAACGTGATATTGCGACAACGATACTGAGTCGATATATTGTGCACCCCTAATGTCAAGTTATCCTACAGTGCGTATTGTGGGGACACAAGAGGATATAGGTGGTAGAGGGTCTCAGACGCCCCTTCCCCCCTTCATAACACAGGGGAGGAAGAGGAGGTGTAAGTCACATTAAAGATATCACACCTCTCCTTGTCTACTATCAACAAGAATCCTTAGGGTCCTTTCCTGGGGTCCCTTCCTGGGAGGGCCCCGTCCCTTCCCCCAATGTCTCTACCATTACCGCATTTATCGGGCGCATCTCTTCCCACACAGGAGTCCAACCTGGGGGAAATTTGTATATGCGGACACAATCTCAGGTCTCTCTCTCTCTATAACATACTGTATGAAGAAGGGATATAAGGGAGCCTCACTGATTCTCTCTCCCTAACATATGGGAGCCTCTCTCTCTCTGCCAGTGGACTGAAGATGAATTCACACCCAAACTCCTCTCACAAATATTTATTTGGCAAAGCCTGGCGAGTCTGTGTGTGTGTGTGTGTGTGTGTGTGTGTGCATGCGTGTGTGCTGCATCTGGGCATGTGATGGACACAGATGCCTCCGACTGGCGTATCCACAGAGCATGGCGTTCCGATGGCATTACTATTTAACGCCCGTCCTGTGTTATCATACTGTATGTCTCAAGGGTGAGAGGAGGTTTCATAATGGACCCTTAACTGTAGCCGATAACGTGAAGCAAAGTTGAGAAGGTCGTTATGAGAAAATACTAGTGGGTGTTCTCTGAGAGCGTTAGTGAGCCAAGTTGTCATTATAATTCAAGGCATTGTGCAGAAATTACAAAAGGCAGATGTCCCTTCTCTGTTGGTGTAGCTATCTTGCTAGTGCAGAAAAAAAAAACATATAAATAACCTCAAAGTTCAAATTCTGTGTGTTCTAGACGATCCACTGCAGGCTTTGCGGTCGTAACACTGTTAAACCAAGCTCTTATTGGATGATTTACAGCTGGAAGATAAGTGCATTAGAACTTACGTAGTCCTACAAACAGCAGTGTGCACATGCATGACGCAGCCTGGCTCGACGAGGAGAAAACTGAGGGTGGGTCAAACAACCCTTTGGTGTTCTGCTTGGCCCACTTCTGAACCGACAACTAACAACAGATGTAGAAGAAAAATAAAGAAATTAACAGAGGAACTGGCTATAGCCTTTGGGCCATCGGCTTAACCGGAAAGTACTGTAGAAGCATATGAATGTGAAGCCAGGTCATAACAAAACTCCCGCCCGTTTGCTTTGACACTGTCCAAACCAACCAGAGACATATGATGCAATGGTTTACGCTCTTTACTCAAGAACAAATTGATATTCTTCAGTGCAGTTTGGGTTACAGTACCATTACACGGAAGGTTAAAAGATATGGCTGTTTTGGTACGGCCACAGACTAATGTGTTACATGTTGTCTTTTTTAATTGAAAAGCTTTAATGCATGCTTGGAGTTAGAATTAAGAATAATGTGTATTACATTAATTTAACTACATTTAGTTCAAAATGTACTCAAATTCATAATATATTGACTACAACAGTATATCAATCAATTCATAAATGAACCTTTCATGTCTTGGCTTAAGTCATTTGTCGATAAACAAATAAATTGTTTTGCAATAACAATGTAGTGATTTCTATTTCAGACTTCCAGAATAAATACACAGTAAAAGTGTTTCCAACAGACAATCTTACAAGACAATCTTGGTAAACTATTAAACAATCAAAACAAGGCAACAATGCAAATATCAATTTCCGTTTTTCAGTATTTGTTTTTACACGAGATAATAAGCGTTTGGAATGAGGACACACGTTATTAAGTGCATATATTTCACAATGTTGTTGGTGATGGACAAAGCAAACAACCCAAGCCAAATATGTTGCAAACGTGATGTGGTTTTGTTGTGCTGTGCCACAGTGTTTTCACCCTCTTCAAAGCACAGGGGCCTCTTTAGAGAGGTTGCCAACTTACTGGTGTAAGCTTTGTGGCAGAGGTTAATAACAGACTGGCTTTCGTATGATGGTTTTTCAGTGCTGACTTTGAAATGTTGGTGTGTGTGCACACGTGCGCGTGCATGAGAGAGATCAGGACATTGCCCCACTATTTTTGAGGTTGTTTCTGACCCTATTTCCATCATTAGTTTTGTATAATATTGAAACGCACTCTATCACTGTGTGTCTATTTCTGTGATTTGTACAGCTATTTGTCCACTGGGCATTTCTCTACATTATCGTAGACCAAACATTGTAATGCATTGCAGCAATTTATAGTTTGTGAACACAACCATCGTAAAGCAAACAGGATTTATTTAGCAATGGGAATGTATTCGCTACATTCATTTGAATAAGAAAATAAAATATGTTGTATCTGTATGTAGTATCTGCACACACAACGTTGTTTAAATACTACAGTTTGATAACCAAACATCCTACAGTATAATGCAGGTAAACAACAACAGAGACCGTCAACAGTTTCCCATTTTCCTCTGGAAAGCGAAACACGGTTGAACATGAATAACGGATTGCGCCTTTAACTATAACAAACATGGTCCAGCAGGTACTTGATGCTAGAGAATGACTCATGCCCGATGTCCTCATCCACTGTTGGAGAGGCGCCTCCAGCTATTGCTGGTATTATGCGTGTTGAGTGATGGAGGAGAGTTCATAGGGGTTTAATCCAATGAGCAGCTCGTTTACAGAAACATGTACAGTATATCTCCATTTAAAGCCGGCGTCACAAAGGTGAAGGCGTCCTGCCATTGCAGGTTGTGGCAAGGGTGGGATGTACATTAGACTGTTAACCTGCAAACACACAGCGGTTGATACCTTAATTCAACTATTATATTATATTATAACATGCAGAGCTATTGCGTCGCTAAGGCAACGCTTACTGTATGCGCAGTCAACACAGTTCATGAACTGTATGTACAGTACACTGACAAACTTCTACATTTAGATGCATATTTTATCACACGGTCCACAACCTACAAGTTGTGATGCAAACACGGCATGCTAACCAGAGCCTGGATGAACAGAATGCACGGCCTTGTATCGTGGTTTTGGTATATCAGATGATGTCACTGTGTTTTCTCTTCATTAGCATTAGACATCAGGTCTGAAACTGAGGTATTAACTATGATGTAACATCAGAATAGAAAGAACACACTAGACCTTTATACTAATACTGTTTCTGTCATTCTCTCCCAAATGCCGATACTCAAGCGTGATTTAAGACTCATATTAATAGGCACACATTTGTAATGTGTACACAACAGGTTCCCTCCAAACTAAGTATTATATTCAGGTATTATTGTAGTAGCTATATTGACAGGGAATGTGTCCTCACGTGATGTGATCTTTTGACCCAATTTTATTGCAGCCAGAATGACCACACTAATTGACAGCTAGTGAATAGAAGCCCCGATACACTCCCATTTTCTTGGGCATGTACTTGTTTGGCATGATCCTGTTCCCTTACCATCTCTTACAGGTTATAGTGTGGAGCAAATGAAGGCAGTCTGTTCTATGACTATAATACAGTTTGCTGACCTCAGCAAACTGTATTATAGTCTACCTTTCAGTAAGTGATGCTGTTTTGTGTTAATCAGGGAGACAACTCTCTCTCTCTCTCTCTCCCTCTCTCTCTCTCCCTAACCCGCTCTCCCTCTCTCTCTCTCCCTCTCTGTTTTTCGCTCCCTCTCTCTCCCTCTCACTCTCTCCCTCTCTCTCTTCCTCTCTCTCTCTCTCTCTCTCTCTCTCTCTCTCCCTCTCTCTGGGTTTTGCCTGATGGCTGTCATTGTTCTGGTGTGTAGTTTTCTTCCTCTGGAGTTCTTGAGCCTTATCTGCCTCCATCTTTTTATCCATCCTGTCTTCCTCCACCGCTCTGCAAAATAACACACCTTTGTTTTAATTCACTTCAGCACCAATCTGATGCGCACGCGCGCACGCGCACACACACGCATTATTAGACCAGAATCTAGTCACATTCTATTCTAACTAGACTTATTAGCTTTTTAATGTCATGTCTATATTAGGACGTCTTTAATCATTTACAAATAATTCTTTCTAAGAAGATGTCGACAAGGTAAATAATTACTTTCACCTTTTTAGGTTAGAGTATAATGAGAAAAGCCACTTACTGTCTTAGGTTATATGGTATGTTCCAGATCTCCCAGTGTTCACAAGAGCAGCCCCAGACAGACTTAAGGGGAAGACACATGTATTGGAGGGTGGGAGATTACTGGTAATGGAATTCCAAATGAATGGCATAACTTCACTCTCTCTTCCTTAGTCAACTCACAGAAACGGACGTCTTATTAGTGTCACAACACTGCAACAGTCCTTAAAGAGATTATCGGGACAGTGTCCATCCATCTTTGCCATGCGGCTTGGGCTGCACAACAGACAAAGAAGAAGAAAATAGAAGCGAAGCTCAAACCAATTACACATGGGAAGAAAACCCATTGGCTTATGTTGCGTCTGGATTAGAGGAGTGACAATATGAAACAAAGGCATGAAAGCAAATCACGCTCTGTCAGCGACGTTCTCAAGGGTACCCCTCAACTCACCTCTTAAAGGTGGAGTCAGCAAATGTGAGCTAATATACTTTTTGTCAAATTCAGCTTTTCACCGTCTGCTAGCGGGCCGTTGTGTGTCCCGTGCTTCGACACAGTCATGCCTCTGTAACTTGGGAACATAAACAAAGTGGTGCAGACCGCACCACAATATCTCAGCCTTGGCATTGCGTTTCCAATGTGGGGGGGGGGGGGGCGGAGCTTCCGAGGAAGCACCCTTTGACACTGAGGGGCCATCATTTTTGTGTTTCGATCAAATATCAAATATGTGTTCAAATATCAACAACCTTTCAAGAAAAGGTGCTGAGGCGGACGTTGGCGTAGGTTCTGAAGGCGCATGGTGTGACCCGTTGAAGGGTTGTGAGACGCTGCAGTTAATAAATAAATAAAACACACTTTAATGTTGATACTGTACAATTGTTATTGCCCTGGCTAGTTTCTGTGCAATGATTTATGAGTGGTTGAGTCAGGCCTCTTGCTCAGAGGTGCACACAGGCAGGTCAACCTGTAACCTCATGTTTGGGAGTTGAATACCCACACCCACTCCGGAGCCCACTCCTGAGTTGCATTTCTTTCAAAAACTAGGCCACCAAGTGTCCTCGAGCAAGAAAATGAACCTTTCCCTGTAGTTCCCTGTGAAGTCACACGGAGAACAGCGTCCGTGACGCGGGTCCTGTGTGTTTTCCCATGCTGTGTTTTCCCTCTGCAGGATTCGACGTAAAAGAATAGCCCATAATTGCCTTCTCAACCTATGCCGGCCTCGTAACACATGGTTGTCATACGTTCAAGTGACATTTCGGTGCATGGTCGGAGATCCGGACACAAAACCCCGGAGACGCTCTCTCATAAAGATTTTATCAGGAAGCAATGCATTTTCCTGTCTAATTTTCATCCACTGTCTAGCGAATGGCCCCAATTTTTAGTCTGCTGCTCACACATTACCATGGTTACTTTGTCATGTCCGTGCACGTCCGGCAGGGAAGACAGATCTTCTTTTGTCTCTTTAATTCTTTATCCCTCTCATCTATATTCACACGTGCACACGCACAGTACAGCGTAGTTCCACGCTTTCTCACCGTGTCCATCAATTCCTACGGCAGATGTGAGAGCCAAAGTGGACAAACGGACGCGAATTATTCATGATGTAATTAGCCAGCAGGGAAATCATATTAAAGTATCTTAACTTGGACCTAAGGGAAACTTTAAGTACTTCATCATGTAATGGGCAAGACATCAAAATAATGCCTCTGACCTACTCCAGAGCTCCCCAGTAGGGGAAAATGTGCTTAACTTCCATTAGGAAACAAAGAAAATATCAGGTTTTCTTGATATGCTTTAGTTCTTAATGGACAATTAAGCAGCGTGAGCTGGTAAAACAATTGATTCTAACTGGCTGTTAAAGGGGATTGTCTAAATTATTAAAGGATCAACTGTTTTTAACAGTTTTTAACCGTTCTTAAAACATTGTGTTGGATTTGGGCTTCCTTCCATCAAATACACAATATGTTCCTTTACATTTGCCCTGCTGGGCAAGGCATAAGTTACATTTAACTTGCAATAGCTGACTTTACCTTTTAAACTTGCAGGACAGTGAGTTCCCAGGACCATTGTTGGGAAACAATAGCTACATGAAAACGTTTTTTCCTGTATGAATGTAATCTTTCTGATTGAAGTGTTTGGCTTACTTGTTTAGATGGCATGGCATCTAATCGGGTCTGGTGTTTACATGCTGCATCGCAATATGTCAGAATAGATGTTAAAAATGTACACGATATAGCTTGGTAATGTCACGTGTCCCGGTAGCAATAAGGCTAAAACCAGCTAGCATACGTCGGGAGAGCTATTTGTGTGACTGGTGGAGAGATTTGGCCTACGGCTCCAGACGAAGTCATCGTACTTACATTCACTTATTCGCGTGTCACAATTGTTCTGTCCAGACTTTGTTCAGTGGCTGTGCAGAACAGCCTACCGGCATCACACACAACCACACGATAGGGCATATGCAGAAGAACGCACCAAGGAGGGCATCAGGTTTAACCATTTATATGGTACAATTCTTCTCTCAATCGGGTCATGAAACGGGTTAGACTGCTTCGGAATTCAAAGTTCAATCGGTTTGGGGCCTTTCTCCTTCAAAAGAAGTGTTTATATGCAGCATTTTCTTCCGGGTTGGGCTTTCAACACGACTCCAATGGGAATAATAGGGTCTGTGTATACACAGCTCGCGTGGTGCTTGTAATTAGGTGAATAATGACCGGGGGAGTTTGGGGGAGAGAGACAGGATCCAGTATACAGCCCAGAACTTCCGTCTTCTTGTGAAGTAAAGAAAGGCCCAGCTCGGGCTGTGGTGATGCCGGGGGACAGCACTAGGAGTGCTGTTGAAAGATGTTCTGCTGTGAAAAGCCAAGGCACCTGCTCCTCGCTCCTTCAGGCTCTCCAACATGCCCTTCCGCTTCTTGTCTCCGGAAGTATGTCCGCCTGAGATCATCGTTGGAGAGAGGGTGCATTTGGTGTGTGTGGGTGTGCACTTGTTGGTTGTACATTATAATATTAGCATTATTATATATAAAAATATAATTAAAGCTTTGATAATAAAAAAAATCTATAAATGAAATATTATTATTATTATTATTATAAAATAAGTACAAATCTAATATAAAGGGTTAATTAATGTGGCATTGCGTTCATATTGTCTTCATATTTCTGCATAATAAAGCTCCTGATGTCAACATTTGCTGTAATGGGATGTTTGAGAGGTAATGTAATTATGAGCAGTTTGAGTATATTCAGTACATTTGTGTGTTTTCATTAATGCCGTAGAAGGAAACTGTAAATCTGATGAGAAATAAAATACCCACGATGACCTCTGGCCAGAATAAGAGGGCTGCTTTTATAGACTTTAAGTTTGAATGAGAGGCTGTTACATTTGTTAGAGTATCATGTCTAACCCATATTTGCACACTGAACGCTGTTGTGTTTTTAAATATATATATATTTAAAATATTTGTAAAATATTTTATTCACTAAATAATGAGCGAAAAGTGAGATTTCTCTTAGTTTGACTTCCGTTGTTTACTCGACCCCACTGGCCGCACTTTATTTCGCTCATAAATCTCGCTGTCAGCCTTTGACTGGGAGATTGAGCAGACAAAACGGGGCAGCGCTCCGGGAGCTGGTTCCAAGACATTACATCGTTGTTCGCACAACGCATCCGTGCCCAGAGGGGCATGTGTGTGCGTGCGAGTGCGTGCGTGGGTGTGTGTTCCTATCTTAACCGGGGAAACAGCGAGGGGGAGATTGAGCACCGGCAAGGCCTATTTCTGCGACACAGCGGAGCGTTAGTCGGGATCTTTATGGTGTGATTAAGCTCAGTGTTCTGATCTCTCCTGATCCCCCTTCTGGCAAAGCGGTTCTTTATGTAGAAGCCCATATGTTTCCAGGCATGCATTTTCATACGACAGTAAAACAGCGTTTATAGCTCAACGGGAGGGCTCACATCCATCACACGGAGGCCTAAGACTGTGCTGTTGCCACACAGTGCAAATACTTCACGGCTGCCTGCTAGCCATTTCATATCATTTAATCTCCTGTTAGAGCTCCTTAGTCAGTACTTAGTGTGTGTGCGCGCGTGTGTTTGTATGTGTGTGTGTATATTCTGTATATATGTTTGTGTGTGTATGTTATAGAAAGCCCCGGGGGTCACGAGAGGAGGGGGTCACAAGAGGATTTTCAGAAATTGAATAACATAAAAAAATTAGAAACAATTGCATAGTTTAGCCATCATTTTTTGTAGTAGTACATTTTATACATTTCTTTGATGTATTCTGCTATTATTCTTCTACCAGCTCTAGGGTCGGGGGAGGTCAAGAGACTTTTGCACTGTTATGTTGGGGGTCGTTAGCTGAAAAGTTTGAGAACCCCTGATCTAAAGCACAGAAACTATGCTAGATACAGTAGCTCTGTATTTCAGTGTGTCACAGGTGTAGCAATGTAGCCTAGACCCTACTACGCTTTGAGCATTTGGATTATTCTGGCTGCGCTCAGGGTGGCTCTATTCAATTCACACGTATGTTACTACTACTCGTATCGTGCTGTCATGTCAGTAAAACAGGCGGCGCACAAACGTCCACCGGCCATCGCCCTCACTACTGATCAGCAGCTTTTCTTCCCGAACTCAAATAACTAAGTGGTCTGTCTCTTCAAAAATGTCTACAATGTCTCCGAGACAGTCGACCTCGGAACCCAACGGGGCTCAAACGTTGCGACACACGTGTTTTGGGGTGCCCGGCGTGCTGCGAGCCAAACCCTGGGTCCCGCACGTTGCCTCGAAAGCTCATTACTGTGCGTCCGTGTCTTCAAAATAGATTAGAACTGAAAGTGGCGTCATCGGCTCTGGCAACCAGATGGAGCTGCCGGGAGCAAGACTGGGTGGGTGGAGAAGTGAACGAACGAAAAGGAGGAGGAGAGCAAGCAGGAGAAGGAGCAGGGAGTAAATGCATTGCCAAACATGATCCATCTGTTTGTGCGATAGAAGAAAATAACGTATTTATCATCCTTGATAGCCACAGTATACCGTGGACCCGTCAGCTCAATCCTCTCTTCTCCCAGGTCGACAGAATCGCTGTCTTTATTCAACCAGAGGTCACCTGGGTCAGACAAGGCTTTCATTGCTGCTTTTTTCCCAATTAATTTGTCCAAATATCACACCTGGCAATTGGCTTATTAATGGAAAGGGGCTTTTAGCACCTGGTCATTTTGGCCCATTACATCCTTGAGGGAGCTCATTCATTGAGGGGCAGGTGAAAATGGTCTTTAAGTGCCCTTGCCTCAATATTATGACATTGCAGACTCAAAGCACAGCCACCATTATTCTAACGTAGGCCTGTTGGAAGAGCTATGGAGGATCAATGCTCTCAATATGGAAACTATCTCTGCCCTAGAGCTCAAGCTGAAGTCATGCGTCACGCTACTGTCAGCGTCCATTCATCTGGCCCTCTGACCTGAGGAGCCACAGGTAATAGTCTCGCAGAGCCAGCCTGTACTTGCGTCAAGAAGACCTGCCTGCTTGACGGAGAGGTATTTTGATTGACATACACGACGACGATAATTCTTTGACCAAAGTGGACTTTGCACTTATACTGGGGGAATTTGTTGGGAAGGTCAATGTGAGATTGATTGTTGGCAGGTCTTATATAAACATGTTAGCTAAGTATGGTTACCGCTTAAAATAAACGAAAGACTGAAATTAGTCATTAAAGCAATGCACCAGTGTCAAACCAGAATACATACTGTAGTCTTCTGAGTGGCAATGCTAACAGCCAATACATTTCTACTGCCCTACTTCCCGATAGTGCTGACATGCTTAAAGGGATGTATGTTTCAGTCGGAGACTACACAATCACACTCTACTAATACTACAGTATTACCATGTGGCCAGCAGGGGCCCAGGAAGAGAGAGCTCAGTCAGTATGTCCTTGAATATGGACACATTGACTTACCAGCAGAGTCAGATATTAGACCAGCGGGCCACCTGTTCCTGGACTGTTATTGCCCCCATATTGATATTGAAAAGCAATTTTGGGCCTGGGTACATTTCTCAGGAGGAAAGCTGTTGTGTTTTTTTATTTGTTTTGTTTGGTCATTTGATTTTATTTGACCAGAGAAGATATTTCTCCTCTCATTGGATGAAACTATTGTGTTGTGATTGTGAGCTTTGTGAGCGCTCGCGTAGGGTTGCCAGGTTGGCCAGAAACCCCCGTGTAAGCGGACAAAATGCATTTGTGGCGAGACTAGACTCACAGAGCCAGTCTTTACTTAACATAAAGTCTGGGACACAGCGCTTGGCTAACTGCGTCAAGACCCGCCTACTTGATAGGAGAGGTATTTTGATTGACACGCACAACAACCAACAACAAACGTTAAACTTAAACAGAGGAATTTGTTGAGAAATGTACCAACACAACTGGCTGCTTTCATGTATTAATCTGTTAGATGCTTAAAATAAATGTAACAACTGAAATTAGTAGGCTGCTACTGTACTATCGAATTACAGATAAAGTGCGTGGGTGAAAATGCTAACAGCCAATGAAAATCTTCTTGGAAAGTGCAGTTGAGCTTACAGGGGTCTGTGTATCAGACCCTCAGCACAGAGGGCTGATGGACGGAAGAGACAGAGGATACGGTGAGACTGGCCAACTGAGATACGCTACTAAAATGTTGTAAAAACAGGCTCCCCATGAAATCTTAAATGAAGATGTTGGAGTCTCATGAGGCTCAAGAGGAAAGGTAATCAGGCCTTCGAGGCGCCCAGGTTCCTCCTGTGTGGGAACGTGTTACTGAGGTTGTGGCCGATGTGTTCTCCAATGTAATAAAGTCATTTTTCTCTATACCTTCCACACCTCTGTCAGCCTATCTGCACCGGCTGGCCAACTGTCTCACTCACACAATAAAAGGTCGTGACCCTTGGTGGGGGCTGACAGTAATGATGTACAACCCATCCCGTTGGTTCGGGTGGAGGAAAATGTATGTGTGGGGGTGGGGGTGGGTGGGGGTGGGGGTGGGTGGGGGGGGAGAAAGGGAGAGATTCATCTGAGGGACCAGAGAAAGCCAGACCCATCTTCCCTTTGGAAAATATTATTGAGTCTCCATGACTGTGTACAGAGCGCCTGCCTTCTGCCAAGCACACAAACACTGTCTGCTTGGCAGGGTGGGATCGGCCCGGATCATTTACTCCCCCCCCCCCAACCTTCCGTTTATCTTCGTCCGGCCCCTTCCTCCCTGGGTTTCTCGTTGCACACAACCAGTACATTAAAGGTAGCGTCAGCGATTGTATATGCTAATACACATTTTGGTCAAATTGAGCAAATATCAAAAAAAAAGTTACACAAACAAAATAGTGTGGACAGCAGGACACAAGCATGTGTGTCCAGTGTGTGTGTGTGTGTGTGTGGGGGAGGGGGGGCTGTCTTCTCCAGAATGACTGACTCCACCTTTAAAGACCCCAAGGATGAGCCCCATCCTGCCTTGCCTGGATGCAAAGCGGCACCCTGGGCCCTATGGTGAGGAGTATGTTTGTATTGTGTTTGTATCGGGAATAGTTGAGAGGCGTACTGCAACTGTAGTCATCATAACATTGGTTCTTCATTCAAATATCAAGCACAATATACTAGAATATTAGTAATAATATCTGTCAGGTATTGCATTCAATCCAACGCAGTGGTAATGCTGTAATACGTCATACTGTATGAAATGCTGATAATTTGTTCTTGTTTTGAAATGTTCTCTTCCCCATGTGGTCCAACAAAGCTAGGAGGCTACACTGACGTCTTCCTCTCCCCCGACACCCCCCCCCCCCCCCCTCTCTCTCTCTCTCCCTCTCTCTCTCTCTCTCTCTCCGCTACATGACATCGCTCCTCCACAACTGTTTATTTGGGTTGGCGGATGCAGGGAAGAGGCGGGAATGGGGGGGGGGGGGGGCGGGGGGGGAAGTCTGTCAAGGTGCCATCGACATCAAAGCATGATGTAGAACAAGCGCTATGCAGCGCGGAAACACCCTGATGCAGGTTGCCGCTGATATATAATATATACAGTATATAATATGCTATACATTTGCTTCCCCTGGGCCACGAGACGGTTTACTCACATACTGTATAGCTGTCAACCATAATACAACTTGTTATTTATAATTTTCTTTGCCAGAGTCACTGCAAAAAAAAAAGCCTTACTAGAAAATAGATAAATATTCGTAAATCTAACCAAATTCAACAATCAATCAATCAATCAATAAATGTATATAATTCCCGAGGGGAAATTCTTTCAGCAACAGGAGAGACAGTACAGGATATCCACACAATCCACACATAAATAACAAATACACAGTATTACATACAGTATACAGATTTAGTAATACGTCTTATTGACTTGACTGTCTTGTTATTATCTCCAAATCTCAAAATGTTGTCTCCAAATGATCTTGTATTGAGGAACGAAATCTGCCAATGGGGTTAGCCAATTTTGCTTGACTATAATTCTTAAAACTAGCACGAAGGTCTAGCCACTGTAAGATGAAAATGTTCTTAAAATGTAAATTTGATCTTCTAGTGGCTTTAATCTGTAGCATACCATTATTAATTATGTTATGGTGAAGAATCAAATTTACAGGTAGGTCAGTTTCAGGGATATAACTCACAACCTTCAGGCTGAGATTCCAACAACCAGAGCACTAGACTACCCAAGACTATGTTGCAATGTGATAGTCTGATAGCATATGACAATTAATATAAATAGATGCAGAACAAATTGGCATAACTTCACAGGATTCTTGTGTAAGCAGTCTTGCTCTTAAAATAAGGAAAACAGTCTAGATCATCTGCGGGATATTATGCAAACCATCTTTGTAGCTTGTTACTAGTTAAATCCTTGAGCAAGATGCCTAACTGCTCCCGGTGGTTAGTCGCACCTTGCATGGCAGCAATCACCATCGGTGTGAATGTGTGCAAGTGTGTTTGTGTGTGTGTGTGTGTGTGTGTGTGTGTGTGTGTGTGTGTGTGTGTGTGTGTGTGTGTGTGTGTGTGTGTGTGTGTGAATGTGAGGCAAAAAACCCTGTAAAGTGCTTTGGATAAAAGCAATATTTAAACGCAGTCCTACCACTAAATCTAGCTCAACATTAGCTGGAATTTCTTGTTAAGACACATTTATTTACCTTTTTACTTTATTGAAATTATTTTTTTGAAGTTAAGTCAGTATTCGATATAAAATGTTACTTATTAATCAAGAAACATAAGTAACAACATCTTAAATAGAAAACTAGCACTGGCCTATATATAAATGACAGTATGAATACAATTATAAGTTAAAACCATTTAAATAAATAATATAATCAAATAATTATTAAAAAATATTAATTCAAGTCATGTTATACAGTACTGTTGCCTATAGCAACCTCGCCGGTACTGGTGGTCTCAGTCTCATCCCGTTTTTGGAGGTCTACTGGACCAGTCGAGAGGGGGGAAGCAATGGGGGAAAGGTGTGTGTGTGAGTGAAGATTATAATAGTCTTGCATTTTTCAGTTGTTTTTATTTTTATTTTGTTTTGACTTTTTGTTTTCAAATTCAGTTTAGTTTTAATTTGTGTTTAAAGTGGGTTTGGTAGTTTAGTTTAGTTTCTATTTTTTGAAAATGCTTAGTTTTAGTTTAGTTTTTATTAGTTTAGTGTTAGTTTTTAGTCTGTAAAATGGGTTATTTATCAAGGTCAGAAAAAAGTGTCGGAGCCAAAACTTCCAACGCACACTATTGCTTGTATTATACATAAATAAAATAAATAAAATAATGTGAATTTGTGCTTCTGACACAGGGTGTTTTTGTAATTTCATGTACTGTAAAGTTATGGTAGTAAAGAGAAGCTTTCTTAATGTACATTGGGCGCTAGGATGCCTGCTTGTATTCGTGTTACTTGTTTAATTAATCGGCAGAGTCGGCGGTGTTTGCCACGGAATAACAGCTTTCTACCGTAGTTGCAGTGGTAGGCTTAGCTAAGTAATCTAGATATTTGGAAACACCTGTATTTTATCTTCTTTCGTGTACAACACACGTATATGTGTTTCGACACGTGTGGATTGTAACAATAAATACAAATTTCCTTTACACAAAGTCAAGTGGAGGTATTTTCCATGTCGCTACACACGGGAGCAGCTAGCTGTGTTAACAAGCCTACACGACCAACGCCAGCCCTCAAAGTATTGTGTAATTAAAACTCAACAAAACATCATAACATTTCAGAGAGATGAAAACTAAGGACATTTACTCTATAATTGTATTTTATTTAGTTTTGCAACCAGACAATTACAGTTTTAGTTAGTTATCGTTTTTCTGTAATGCCTAGTTTATGTTTTTATTTCAGGTAACGACAATGTTTTTTCCAACATAGTTTTCATTATTTCGTTCGTTTTCATTTACGATTATAACCTTGGTGTGTGTGTGTGTGTGTGTGCGTGTGCGTGTGTGTGTGTGTGTTTGTGTGTGTGTGTGTGTGTGTGTGTGCATGAGAGTGTCTGGAAACACCATATGGAAATAGATTGTTATTGTTTGTGTGAGAGTGTGTGTGTGTAGGTGTATGTATTGTAGTGTGCTTGGGAGTCTGTGTGCACCTGCGTGTTTGTGTGTATGTGTTAGTGTGTGCATGTGCATATTTGTATGTGTTCTAGTGTGTGTGTGTATGTGTTGTGTGTGTGTGTGTGCGTGTGTGTGTGTACGTGCGTGCGCACGCTGAAGATGATGGAGATTGAGCCATTAGAGGCATTATCAGCGCGGTGCCCCGGGGGGACCATCGATGGCCACGCAAACAAAAGCAACACCATCTCAACCTGTCTCCACGCCATTTATCATTGTTAGGACGACAGCTGTGTGCCCCTGGTAGCCTGCCCACCACGTCCCCCAAGTGTGCGTGTGTGTGCACGTGTGTGTGCGTGTGTGTGTGGTATTGGCGTGTTCTAAGAAATGTTATATACCACGAAAAAGGCAATTTATGATGCAAAACGGCACCAGAAGGCAGGGGAGGACAAATAAATGAAAAGCTCGAGGGAGTGGAACCGACATTAGAGGAAATCAGTGTTGGCACTTCACATATGTGTCTGCGTCTGTGTGTGTGTCTGTGAACGTTTGCTGTTGTGTGTGTTTTACGTTTATGTCGACCAATAAAGGACATGCTACTGTATAATTGCCGTGCGTGTCTAATTCACTCTTTACTTAAATGCTAAGACTACAGACTACACTTTCACTATGGTCATGTCATGGCAGAATATTAAACAAACAATGTGTCATAAATTCGCGTGACGCGTCTTGGAGACTGGCCACAGTCTCCAACACCGACCCCCCACCGCATGCTGCCGTTCACGACCTGGCGCAAGTTCATATTTTGTCGGGAAGGAGCGGTGTGACATGATGCTTGTGTTCCGAAAACAAAAACACAAAACGAAACAGACCATGTTGCGACTACTGGTAGCCTAATGGAGAATGGTTACCTACTGTATCGCTTAACAAGCTGTAGTCTACTCACCACATTGCTATTATTAGAATTATTAACCTACTCCCTTGAATGTCAAAGAGGACCTGTTGCTGCTGCTCAACTGTCTTTACACTGCAAAAAAGACCCTATCAAATATAAGTGCAAATATATTAGTTATGAGCTTGATTATGCTTAAAACAATCACATTTGGCCGCCAGTGCATTAAGTGAAATTTACTTTATTAAGGTTTCTTACATTAAGTGCACATGTACTTCAATTAAGTCACAAGATAATCCATTTACATTAGAAACAAGTCTAATTAGATTTTAAATCTAAAAGCACTAAGCTAGATGTCGTTTTTGCAGTGTACAATATGTGCAACAGAGAGCACATTGTCAAACTAAGCGAGAAAATATAAAAACAATTCTGACATGCTAGTCTTTTTGTCAGGATGTCGTGAGACGTCCAACTTAGGTCAAAAACTGGATGATTTTGTGTAGTCTGAACCCGATGTGTATAAGTGTATGTGTGTGTGTGTAGGGGGTGAAGAGAAATCTATTTGCACATCCACACGGAAATCAATGTCTGGGAGTTTAGTGTCAGATGAGTCCACGGCACATGTCAGCAAAGGGTACAAATGGAAACCCTTCACCCCCTGGTGAAAAGCATTGGCCGCTGACTCATTAGCCCTCCAGATCCATAAGGCCAGGCCAGGATGTATAAATAATGACTGGCCAGACGATTAGGCCCGCACGACACAACAAACTAACTGGGATTAATTTACGTGGAGAGCATGGGAGAGTCTTCCATCAAAAGACTCTCTGTACATATCTAGAAGAAATTAGACATCATTTTGTCGTCGGTATATGGATATAGCCATAGAAAGTACACCTTGTCCAATCACCTTTCAGTGGTCCATCACATTTGGAGAGGTGATGTTTAGCTGACTCAGATGCCAGATGAGTAATAGATGGCATTTAGACTGTACTGTGTTACCATACTGTCTCATCTCATGCTAATGACCAACTAAATCACACCGAACTCCGGGGAACTGCTTGTGTACACTGCGGCTCAGCGACCTATCAACTCGAGTTTTAACCTTTCAACACTTTTAAAGCAGGTGTCGATAATATGACTTATAATATAATTTCAGTGGAATAAATGCCAAACAGGCTCCAACAGCACTTAGGCCACTAACAATGTATTGATGGATATGTTTTCACGAAGGGATTTTACCTACCATATAAAGGTGAGGTTAGTGATTCTACTGCAAATATCTCCTCAAGGGCCTCCTGTTTTGTGTGTGCCCTGAAAATAAATAGAGTGTTCCAACCAAGCGGGAACCTCCGGTGCTGAGAAATGAATACAACATGTTAAGTGCCAAACCCTGCAGTTCATCAAATGGCCACTTGAGGCTTTCTGCTAAAGGGAGTCAATCCCAATAGGGTACGATGTTAAAATATACAGCTAAAATGAACATGTTTACAGCCTGGTTAAGAAAGTTTTGTCTCTGTAGTCTCCCTGTACATACGTTATTTGTTATAAACAAATGTTAAAGTAAAGTTCTGCAATGATGGCGATGGCCAGAGCCAGCACAGCGAAGTGTTTAAATGCATTCTTGAGAAAAGCTATGGGTGACGTCACTGATGGTTTGTAAATGGTAAATGGACTGCATTTATATAGTGCTTTACAGTATTTTGCCTCACATTCACCCATTCAGACATCCATGGTGATTGCTGCCATGTGACCAACCACTGGGAGCAGTTGGGGGGTAGGGGGTTAGGCATCTTGCTCAAGGATGCTTACAGGTACATCAACGCGGGGTATGAACCCACAGCTTTCCGGCTGGGAGCCCAACACCCAGACCACTAGACCATCCTGCCCCGTTTATATAGTCTATGGTTCCTACACATCCCTGGCTCTGTATATGGGAACACAAAGTGGTGCAGATCACACCATACATCCAGGCCCGCATTAACCTGCCGTTAGGCCCTGGGGCTGAGAGGTTTCATATAGGCCCCCCCTCGTCACAATAAAAACAATACAAATGTATAATAACCACGTGTGTCTATGCAGGGCAACAGTAAGATATTTGTTTCTCTCTGATGAAAGCTATTTGGACATTTGTTTTAAGCACAACAACAAAAGCTGCTCAGGCTACTAGAAAGCAATGGGGAGGCCTACCGTCACACATGCTAAATTAACATCCGCCAGTATTCACCTCCCAATCACTTCCATTACATGGGAGCCAAGAGGAGAGTAAAATCCTATGGTGATGCAAATCCGCAACTTCACCTCGTCCATAGTTCAACACAGGTGAACTTTGACTGCTGAATTCACAGCCTCAAACATCAGCAAGGACGTGCGTGTGGAATTGCGTATATTTATAGTGTGTGCGTATATTTCTTAGCAAGACGTGTGTGTGTTTAGAGTGTTATGAGTGTGACGAGATTCTCCCAGAAACACTTTATATTCATCATGTTTGACGCAACCAATCGGTAATTAGCCTCGCGCCCGTTAATGAAAGGACAAGTCAATTATGCATATTATTTAAGTCTCGGCTGATGAGCTTTTTCCGCCGGGCGTGATCCAATCAGAGGGGATCCCGACTGCCGAGCCGGCTCTGCTCATGTGGGAACGTACGCTGCTTAAAGACCTCCTCTGCTGATTGAGACAGGGTGTGAACCCCGGAAACACGTTGCAGATGACAGCAAAACAATCTTGTTTTTACTAAAACTCGGTGTACACATCGTCGTCTCGGTTCCCCCCTTCCCTTCTCTCCCATGATGCAGTCTGCTACTTCGGGTTCTGTGGCAGACGGGTGACAAATTAAGAAAAGAATGAAAAGCCAACATGCAGTGGTGTGAGCAAGTATGTCTTGGCAATTGGATGATATTGGTATTGTTTCTTTATATGTCAATGCTGCTGTTATTATTTTGTTATGTTAATCATAATAATAATTCAGTCACTATAGTCCCACTATAGGCCTATTTTACAGTTAATTATATTTGGCTGTATCAACTATTCTGGGAGATCCCTGCCCTTCCATGGGCATGGAAAGTCCAAGGCAGGGAGAGCAGCAATACTAACCCGACCTGCCAGAGGAATGCAGTCCATCTGGGAAGCCGTACATTGAAACTGTCTGTGAATGGCTGTACTTTCAAAACAATACGTGGCAGTTGATTGGATGAACCATCTGGTCATTTTGGCTGTGGCACACCTAAACCATGCCCGCATAGCTATAAACACGACGCTGATTGCTAAGTTCACTCGGACACATTCAAAATGATTCCTAGGCTTTCCAGACTGATTCTCACGGCGACATTGGCTACAGCAATATGCCCACCCACAGGGTACAGAACAGAGCAAGCATCAATGATAACAGACATGGATTAATACAGACATACAGTAGAACTAATTGCAGACACACAGTAGAACTCAATGCATGAAAGGGCAGGCTTAGCCATCTTAAAGTTTATTTGTATAGCACCATTCATAGACAGCAGTCACAAAGTGCTTCACAGTATAATGCATTGTAAACAAACAGAAACATAGAAAATTGCAATAAATCATTAAAACATAAATAAGGTACCCTGGGCCAATGCGTGTAAAGCAGCGATCAGCTGGTCTATCAGCTGGTTTGGGAACAGCTGATAATCTAGCTAAGAGTGACTGAACTAACGCTATATGCTTAATTTATAAACTGTATTTGTACAGCATCTCTGTACCAGCGTTTCAGTGCTTTATGGTGAAGAGATTAAATGCAAGTAGGATGTTCGTAGATCCCTCACACACAGAGAAAACATAAACATAATACCAGTCAGTTGTATGGCAGTCTTTTCACAGTTCAAACCAAATGTGAGGCAATTAGTTTACAGTATTCCTCACTGAAACAACAAATACAAAGTGTATTTCTCACAGAGACAAAGGTGTGATTTCTCTGAATGTTGATTGGTTGTTGTTGGTAACTGGTGTGTGACCTATTCAGATATTGACAAATGTACTGATTATACGTACTTTTGGATACACCACAAGCAGCAGGAACATCTTCAATGGGCCTTGTCATAGATTGTATAGCTTGTAGTGAGTCTCTGAAATTCTATTGGAGGGTTGGAACACAGCTGTTCCAAAATATATCTGCTAAATTTGTGTTTTTGGAGGGAAATGGTGCAGAGCACAATTTAACAGGTCAATCCCAAATCCTCCATAGGTGTTCAGCTTGAGTGTTAAGGATTTCCGGCCTCCTACTAGAAATAGAACGCCACTGAAAGTCGGAGTTCCTATGAACTCAGGGCAGATCCGACTATCCTGAGTTTCCAGGTTGATGTCAATGGCGACACCATGGAGGCACAATATTATGACAATTCCACAATCTAAAAGGAAATTTACATTTTTTCTGCCTGTATATAATTAAAAGAATACATGCTAACATACTGTATAGTAACAACCTGTTATATATGTAAGTGGTTGTAAAAATAGCCAATGTTGACAATGTTATTTTGTAGTTGTTACGGTCAGCCATGTTTTTTGTTTACATTTAGCGTTGTGCACCTGGAACGCTTTGAGGAAATTGGAAATTTTATCTGGGAAATAACTGACCTCCGAGTTGTCTGGAACACAGCATTGGTGGTAGGTAAGTATGTATAGGGGTCAGGCATCTCACTTCAGAATGCATACAGGTACAGCAACTCTGGGGCACGAACCCATGACCTTCAGGCCGGGCGTTCCAGATCCATGCTTTCCTGCCTGAAATACTGTCCAGACTCTATATGAGGGCAGGGTCACTGCAAATCATTTCATAGTTATCCCCTTCAAGATGAAACATGATACAGTAGGAGCAGGCTTCTACGATGGCAGTGTCTCCATTTGTAAGAACCAATGAGTTAAGGATTTGTAATAAGATTGTGTCATGTAGGTTTAGGCTCCCCTTGAATATAATTTATATTACATTAAACACTGTACACAACAAAATGCTCTATCATCTAGCATTGTATCTGCATTTTGTCGGTTGCTGTGATTCTAATCTAATTTAACAATCAAATAATTCTAAACTAATACATACTCACTATATGAATGTATAATCGAATCGTCACACATAATAACCCTAGGGCATGTGTTTTACTACGTGTGTGTAACCTAATGCAAATTAGTTGGATCTTGTCCAACACACCTAATCATGGTATTATTAAACTCTCTCTCTCTCTCTCCCTCCCTCCTCTGTCAACACGGAACCCTTCGAACGCGACGCCGATTTCCGGCAAACAGGCCCGAGGTCATTATATTCCCATTATCTCCTGCTAACACGGACGCTTTGGGCCGTTATCGCGCTTAGGGGCTAATGGTATCACTATGATTATGGGCAATGCGTTTCTGTGCAAGATCTCAGCCCACTTCCTTCCCTGCTGTGAAACAAATCAAAAACTAGTTAGCCGGGCCAGTCTCTGAATGTGTCTCCCGCTACCAATCCACAGTGCTGGAATCAGCTATTGATAAAAGCTTGGTGTGAAAACTGTTGACTGGGGTCCACTTCTGCGCTGGAGTCAATTAGTGGGGTGCACAACCTGTTTGGATCTCCAATTATAACCCCGTGTTAAGGCCCTTTGGCCGATGCTGTTCCATTCCAATATCACATTTGCTATGTTCCCCTGTGGACCACATTCACATTTATGTGCAACGGGATTACATACGGTATTGACTGCATGTGTTCCCAAAGCCTGATTTACATCTGTTATTATGTCCCAGAACCACTCCCACATTGTGTTTCCACAGATCGTATTTCATCTGTTGCAATGTGTTGTTGGCAGACTTTGGTATTACTGTACTGTATCAGTAAAAAAAAAAGTAATTTCTATGAAGCCTGGTTTCTTGTATTTTTCCAGTTAAAGCCTGGATATAACGGTAGAGCAAACATGTATTTTCTAAGTTCTTTCTGATTAATAATTCACTTTTTACTCCAGAATAGAAATTACTGAATGTGCGGTAAGGAAGTTTTTCTAGGGTTTACCAAAAGGTCAAAAATGAAAGCTTTGTTAACACGCATTGCACATACTCCTACAAACACCAGATGACATTCTACACAATAGGTTTTTCCCAGTGTATCTTGACACCATTGTCGCATGCAGAACTGGGACATTTACTCCGCCACTGAGGTGATTAAAATCTGTCCTGTGTGCCTGGAATGTCCCCCATTTAGCATCTTCTCCAGGATCTTGTTGTTATTCCCCTTCTTTGATCACCTGCAGATAGATGTGCTCCGCTGGCTCTGCTCGTCGTCTTGTTAGCGGTAATTGGAGAGGCGTGATGTAGATCAAGCGAAGCTTTGTTTGGTAATGCGAATGCAGATCTGACTTACTTAGAGATGGGATGCACTCCCTAATGGTGCATGTATTAGGTAACAGTTTTGCTTCATTTATCCACTTGAAGCGGTAAAAGTAACTCAAGCTTCCAGCTATTGTTATAATTAATATATGATTGGAAAACGCAAAGCTTTTTAATTCCAATAAGTCAATGTTCAGAAGTCTGACCAATTGAATTCCCTCTTGATATTAAGAGCTGTGGGTTGTAGGTAAGACAACAAACATCCCCATATAGCGGATAGTTTGACGTCACTTTGAGCAATTCACTGGTGCTTATCATACATTTCCATTTATATTTATCAAAGAAAACCACATCAATTGCTCATGGAAAGTCTGTGTGAATGACATTTTGACATCTGGTTTAGGAATTAATTACTGTGTTGGATAATGATAAGCAGCTGTGAAGTATTAGATTAGTCACAATAAACATGTTGCTGTTGAGAAGCTAACTCTCGGGTGATGTAAAATTGCACTGGCGACAGTATATCAGCAATGGTTCAAAGCACACAGCAGTGGTGTGTAGTTCATTTGCAAGCGCACAACAGAAAATAACACGTGCACACAATGGCTCGGTCGGAGGGGAGCACAACATTCATGCTGACAGTTACATTCACGATGCACAAATAACATTAATGCAATAATTAAACAGTACAAAAATATATAATGGTAAATGACACACAAGCATGCATACACACACACACACACACACGCAATGATTACAAACTAAACTAAAAAACAACCTGGAGCTACAGTAGCAAACAGTCTACTGAGGCATGCTGGGAAATCCACCGTCAATAATCAAAACATTATTAAAGGCAAACACACACAACTGGAATGAAATGCGAATGGACAGGCGTCTTATACACCACTTAAAGTAGATCTGATTTTACTTTAAACTCTCAGTCTCGCAGCAAACGTTTCATTGCCGTTTACAGCATCGAAAATGACCAATAAAAGCACACCCTCAAATCCCACCGGCTCTCGCACTTATTGTGAATCTCCCCTTCACCTCCTTTTCCTATAGCAACAGTCTTGGGGTTGACATTCAGCGTTTCCTGGGGCCAAACATCTCTGCCGGTGTCGCCTGGTGTAATAATTGTAATAATAATTGTGGTTCCGGCTGATGCCCCCGCCCTGCTGTGAGCCCATTGAAGATAATAAAATAATTGGCGGCCCCTAATATGTTTTCCCGGGCGGCGTCTGGAGCCTGGGCCCTCTGAACCGAGAGGCATCGACATGCGGCGCGACCCTCTCGGCTCTGCTCTTCGGTCTAATTGAAATTTAGATTGTTGTTGACCCCCTCCATTCTCCCCCCCCCCCCACCCCCCCTTCCCCACCGTGTCTGGTGTTACGCTGAGAGTCATGGAGAGGATGGGGGTGGGGTCATGCCAATCTAGTTTTAGTGGCTTGCCACTCTAATCTCGCTGTCCAATGTGTGTGTATTTGTCTGTTAATAGGACTTCCTGCAAGTGTGTGTGGGTGTGCTGTGTGCATGCATGTCTGTGTGTGTGTGTGTGTGTGTGTGTGTGTGTGTGTGTGTGTGTGTGTAAGACCACAACATCCTTCTTCCCCAGCACTGCAGGCCTTTGTGCATGTGTGTGTGTGCGCGTGCACGCACGTGCATGAGGATTAGAGGTGCACTATTAATGAGCCTGCGGTAGATGTTGGTCAGCTCACTGCGAAAGAGGGATTAAATGTGGACACACATGCACACACACACACACACACACACACACAACGCAGTGTCTATCAACCTCAAGCTGGGTGTATGTGTGCAACCATGTGACTTTGTAACAGCACCTAGGGGTTGTGATTGACGTGTGAGAGGGGTCGCTATAGTGACTACAAAACTGCCTGCTTCTGGTTTCTCCAGTTCATACTATACTTGTTTCTAGCAGCACCAGTAATTTAACCTGACATGCCAGATGGATTGTTATCCACACGTCCATCTAGAGAGCTGTCCATTCAAACTGCTTGTAAAGGACAGGCACTCACAGGCAAAAAACAACAAACAAAACTTGATTGAATGAATGAACCCATCTGGCTGTTTCCGTGGCCGGCAAATCTGAAACACGGCGCACACCTTAACCACGCCCATATAGCTATCAATACGACGCTGATTGGTAAGTTCAGTTGCTATACTTGGACTCAATCGCAATGATTTCAAGGCTTTGCAGACTGATAATTAATAAGCCATGGAAATAAAACAGCCTATCAAATTAAAGCTAATTCGTGTCTTTAAAGAATACATTTGAAGCAGCTTGTGGATGTACAATTATCTTGCTGCAGAAATTACACACTACACCTGACATTCTTGAGTGATATGAAGAAATATGCCAAAGAACTAGAATAGACAATTCTTTACATATTATTAATGTGCAGCTTTAACATGCATTAAATAGGTATTATAGGTCTAAAGTTGCAGTTTACAACCACATGCTTTGAAATACATTAATACTGGTAATAGTGAGATAATTTCACGCTAATAAAGCCTGCACAATATGACGATGGCTAACGGTTAGCGTGGTCGAAATGTAGTCCACCTGTTAGCTCCTTAATAGGTGTGTAACTGTGTAACTATAAAAAACATCTTTAGATAAAAGCAGTGGTAATTGCAATGGCATAATGTTGTACTGTGGGCAGCCAACAAATACCACAGCTTGTTACGTTTGAAGATGAAAACCAGGGTGCCAGTGGCATATTCTTTGACTGGGCGTGGGACAGGAATCTCTTCCTGTTTAAAAGAAGAAACCCTTAGCCGGGCCCCCCCCCCCCCAGCAAACGGTCAACCACACACAGCTCTTTAGGGGGTCTGGAGCACAGAAGCTAAACTGCAATCTGATGGTACTGCGTATGTTCTAAGGTTATAAACAGTGGTACCACGAACATGCACCGGGGCGCGATAGTTATTTTTATCACTATGACCTTTATTTAACCAGGATAAGTCTTTATTTCGCTTTTTTACAAAAGCGTGCTGGCCAAGACAGCAGCACACGGCTTTAGTCACTACACTGCAAAAAATAGTTCTTCAAAAATAAGTAAATAAATGATAAATACAAAGTCATATTTGCTCATAATGAGTAAATAAATCTGCGTAAAAATTGCTTGTAAGATTTCTTGAAATAAGAAATTATATCTGGTCAGAAGAGCTCTTGTTAAGTTATTGTGTCTTATGTTAAGTGTAGTGTTACGGCCCTGCTTTGTTTCAGCAGGCCTGTGGTCCTTACTGGCTAGGATAGGCCCTAACTATGCTAATGAAGGGCACCTGGGCATGTCACTTATAGAGGTGTGTGAAGCACACTGTCTGGGTGACCCTCCTGGCACCACACATGCTGACAAATATACTTAATAATAGTAATTAGCAATACTTAGATATTTTTGTTTTAGAACAACAATTAACAATACAAATAATTACAAGTTATATAATGAGAAGTAAATAAGAAATGTGCACAAATATAAATATTCTGCGATATTTGTCACAAGTTATCTGACTTGCAGTTGTAACACCGGGCAGTGGGAAGCGAGTGCAAACTCAAAACCAACTGCGTGCACAGTCACGTTTAAAGAATGAAGACACATGAACACTTGTAACGAGAAACAATAATCCGCCATGCCTATATGCCCTCACACCCACATGGCTGACGGCAATTGGCTGATTGCACGTGTGGGTGCGAGGCGCTGGCGACGCGGGCAAAGGGTTGCGGCGCCCGTTGCCACAACCCTGGACGTTACAGCAGTCATCTAACAGGTGATCTACAGGTAATTTACAGTCAGATGTGCCTGCCTGCATGTCAGATAGCATTTAGTGCGATCAGCTCCATAAGGTTAAGTTTGGGGGAACCCGTAGTGAGGAAAATATTGAGATTGAGTCAAAAATAATGAGTGGGATAGTTTGTGAGCCACCATTCATGTAGATCTGAATGGAAAGGCTAGCTGGTCCCCAATCCTGTCAGCAGATAATACAACATACACATGGTACATGTATGATCCTGGGCTTCACTAATACACTTGTGATTAAGACCTCAGCTACAGCACAGAGAAGTAGTATGTCTCTGTGATAATACAAGTATTACCCGACAACTATTTTCACATTTGAATTAGGAGACAAAGACCAACTCCCCTCTATCTCAGCTTGCCCACTCAACAAAATAGCTGCTGTCCTTTGAGTTCTCTGCTGAATGGCATTTAAATCTCTCTTCCTGCACTATTCATCACACTAATTAAAATGACTGGGGAACAAAAGCCAATTTAGCCCATCCAGTTTTATTAATTGCTTTTGACACAATGCACAGATTGAGAGAGATACTGTACCATCCACAGCCAGCATTGGAATTAGTAAAATTTTTAATTAGCCATTTTTATGCAGTGGAATTTTAAAAGAGCAAGACATTTTGAGCCCAATAAAGATGGCACACAATTAGAGCACACTCCTGGATGCTGTCTGCGTCCGTGAATGCAATATTATTTTTATGCCTCAGTACAAGTATTCTCTCAATTAGGTCAACAACTAGTTGAGAGAGGATAGGTGATGATGTATCAGCCAATCAAATGTCAGCACACTGTAGTCTGTGCGTGACGTGGGTATATGAGCTGTACAACTGGCCTTGGTAAGTTCAGAGAGTTCAACATACACAGTGTTCACGGTCATTGGCACACATACACACTCACACATCACTCAAGAAAGAATCTCAAGTGCCAGATACTGTAGAGGATCCGTTTTCAAACTGTGGGTCGGGACCCACAGGTGGGTCACTGATTGGGAGTGAGTGGGTTGTGAAAATTGCAAGCGACCATTGAATGAATGAAGAATATCAATGAAAGACTTCCGCGCTTTACTATCGTGTTGTTCAAATCATTGGTCATGAGTACGATTGTGGCAAAATAGCCTACTTGTTCCTGATTGGATGAAAGCCTATTTAGCCGCATGCACACCATAGATTCTGTAGCGCTCTGCTCTATAATATTTGGCGCACACCCAGGTATAGTATTTGCTAAAATTGATAGGTTTTTGAAAATTACCTTACCGCTACTTGGTGTTTGATGGGTATAGATTAGCCCTCTCTAGGTGGGTCCTGGCACAAACACATTCGGGGACCTCTGCTCGATAGAACTCTATGGGAGACGTACCAGAGACATTATATAGAGGAGACAGATCACTTAGAGAGTCCTCAATAGAACTCTATGGGAGAAGTACCAGAGA
>JAODLL010013047.1:0-28937 GCA_026546735.1 Forbesichthys agassizii | reverse complement strand
ATTGTCTTGACCAGGACCACACCCCTAAATGCATTGAAGCAACTGCCATGTGATTGTTGATTAGATAATTGCATTAACAGGTGTTCCTAATAATCCTTTAGGTGAGTGTATATATATATATGTATAAATGTATATGCCCTTTCACCCCCAATAACAATTAGTGGCTTAGCGCTCTTACCGCTCCTTTACAGGAGTCTCGACAAGCCAGTCCCACCTGGTTACCATTCACACAAACAGCAGACAAGTACTTTAAAATTAGCATAGTTGTGATTTGAGAGGTTTGACTAAACCTGGCATCAGCAATGCCAAGGTCAATACAAGCTACTCTGGAAAGTATACAGTTTTGCCATAACCTGTCTATTCATGTTTCTCTACCTCAAATAAGATAAGAAATACAAAGGGTGATAAGGCCTTGGCAACCGGTGCAAACATAGCTTCCACAAACAGTAATATTCAGGTAGCTTCAGGTAGCAATGGTCCTTAACACCCCCCACCCCTCAAATAAATGACATTTTTATATTTGCAGCTTATTGTAACTAAGAATATTTTAGTAAAACAATGTCTTGGTACACTGTGTTGAACTTAAGTTAAAGGGATAACAATTATATTAGAAGAAGAAAAGATTATGAATAGTATGGTAAAAACAATAGGACAAAAAAACAATCCATAAAACACAATGCTCCCACAATAATGTTGAATTTCCAGTGGATAACAAACATACGTGTCGTCACTCAATAAACATGCGAACAGCTGTGATTCAGAGGCAGTGTGCATGTGCGTTCTATGGGTGTATTCGCCGTGTGCGCACTGTCGAAAAAACAGACGCAGGGCAGGGAGGGAGGTCCGTGCGTTGCATTCCAGCCAAACGTGAACACAGAAAGGTTAAAGCCTCTCCCCTTTCAAATGGCTGTAGCACTGGATTACTGCTACATTCTTTCTGGGGGTTTTCACTTGTCAGAACAAGCAAAGGCACCGTGTCAGCAGATAGAGAGGCAGAGAGAGAGAGAGAAACAGACAGAGAGAGAGAGACATAGTGTGTGAAAGTCTGAGGAGGAGACACTGTGGTTTTGGAGTTTGAATTTGAACTGCATAAGGAATCAAAAGCTATAGGTTAGGGTGAGAGAGAGAGAAACTGACTAAGGGGTGTGTCATAGCAATTCAGTTCCTCAAGGAAGTACAACTCAACATTATCTTGAGACAGTGTGACAGCACTGATAGGCGCTTCACGGGAGGGCTACTTCTACTTAGTTGGTTTTTCCCCCTTGCAGTGAGAATGAAGGACTGTCATTGACACAACCATCCCACGGTGTCAACCTAACACACGTGCAGAGTAAACAACGCAGATTTGACAGAGCAGGCGGGAGGGGCTTCCCACCGGCACAAAACACACACACACAGGTAAGACCATTCCTTTCTGCTTCTATACTGTAAGGCTAGGTATACTGGTAAGAAGCATGATGGCGTTACATTGAAGGTGCATGGCTTCTGATTATGTCAAAGGATTGACAAACAACGAGGTCATGATTGAGGCCTGTTTGAGAATGTCTAAACGGAAGTATGATAAGAACAAATGAGTATGTGAAATTAACTTCCCCTTGTGCTGTGGAGTTAGAGACGTTGGTACTCGTGTGGTGCATGTCACCATACGAGTTGGCACGCGTATGGTGACATGCACAGCTGTAGAACTGAAAACATTGTACTGCTCCTACATATTGCTGAGCTCAAACCTTAAAACAGTGGACCTTTGCTCCTGCACTAGTCTATACGACTATATATATATGTCTTTATTATGTTTGGAACTAGTGGAAGAAGACAGGGCTACACTAATGACGGAAGGCCCTCGTACTTCCCCTACATTATGAGCCAACTCAAGAGTGGCAAGATTGAGAGATGGCTGTGCAGAAACATTGTGCAACAATTTCATTCTTGTACGCATTTAGGCATTCTGTGTATTCTTCTCTAGCAACAAAAACGTTCGTGCCAGAATCTCTACAAAATAATACATTGGTCCAAAGGAACAAACAAATGACAGGTCTATACAATAGGAACTTCATATGAACCTTCATGTGGAGTTCAGCATATAAGATATTAAACACACTGTGCCATCAGGCCAGATTCCACCAAGTTAGAATTTGAGTATTATTTCAGAGAATCACTGTAACAATGTTAAAGTGCTTTCGTGATGAGACAACAGCATTTCTGTTTTAGTTTGTTCTTGAACGTGTTTACAGAAAGTCACAATGTCTGGCCACTCATGGAAGTGTTTTGAAAATGCACTGGAGACATATGACAATGTCTTGGACTTTAGTGCACCTCTCTTATGCATCCAGGACAATCACCCGCTTAGTTCAGTATCAGCTGACATATGCTTGAGTTTAATGGCTTTGTTTTTTTATTCTTGTTGTTTTCAAAGACTGTACTGAGAACACCACCAAAATGACGGACACAAAAAAGTCACACTAACCATTTTAAAGTGACCACACCTGTACTCTAAACCGCACCTCTTCACTTGCTTATATTAACACAAACACACACAAATACAGCCCCAAGTCGTATGCTAAAGTTATCTGTGGAATGCTAAACATTTACCTTGGCCTGCTTGGCCTATCTACAAATATTATCTACCAATCCAGACTATTTCACTAGCCAGTCAGAAACAGAACATTTAATTAATCCATTGGGAACTACCAAGGACACTTAAAAAAAATAAATAAAAAAATAACTTGTTTTTTTTTTTTGCTGGCAACAATACTTAGAGGCCAAAATCAACAAAAACCAAATTATAAGCACATAAAACTGATTTTGCAACTGAAAAGTGGAGTTAGTCAAGTTCAGAGAAAATCTCCTCATGGTCCGCTAGCTGCCCATTCTGTATGCGCACGAGGAAATATCTGGTGTTTCTACACAGACATGGGTATGTAAATGTGAACACACCTAAAGTGGTGCAGACTGTACCACATAAAACTATACTAGCCTTGGCAATGTGTGTCCAAATTAAGGGGAGGAGCTTCTGAGGGAGCACCCTGTGACCCCACATAACAAGACCATCCTGATCTCACAAGCTTCAGTTTGACTTCTCGCAGCAAGAATCCTTGCTACAGAGTCCGAGTAACTGAGTAACTGAACTTAAACAATCAGCATGGAACTGATAGATACAGGCGTGGTTTAGGTGTGACGACAGCAAGAGCTAATGGAAAACTATTTGAAAACTACAAACAACAGACAGATGGTTCATCCAATCAACTGCAAAGATTTTTTTGAAAGTTCAAACTGTTTCAATGGAAGACTTCCCAAATGGAATTATGTCTAACAATACACGTGGCGTGTCAGGTTAGCACCTTATGGCATTGAAGAAAGAGGTATTTTTGTTTTATCTCCGGCCGTTGCTTACTCCATCTTTAAGCATGGACAGGTGTGCTTTCAATAAACAGGGTAGATTCTGTTGTATGACATAAAACAATTGAATCAAGCCCATTCGCAGGCAAACCCCCCAAAAAAAATCAACTTCCAACGGTGGCTCCATAGTTAATGTATAGAATATCAGATTGCGGCTGTACAGTATGTACACATCCCTCAAACCCCAGTGGTCTTTTTAGCGAATAAATATGATCCTGTCGTGAAAATGAAAAAGCCCTCATGCTGCTACACTTCCATTATCACCGTTAAGGGAAATTAATCTAATGAATGTTCCTTACGTTCCCTACAGGAACCAAAAGCTTGCATGTCGATGCAGGCCGTTAAAATGTGACACTTGTTCAAAATGAATGGCGTGTAATAAGGAACATAGTGGGATGTCCTGTAAAATGAGGCATCGGATACATTACGAGCCAAGGATGGATTGACTTCCAGCTAGTACTTCCTATTAGCATGATAACATCGTTAGCGCGGCTTCACCTCTTTAATAGTAAGCCGTGAGGTGGTCTGCGTGCAGTGCTTATGGTGTATTACAGGAGCCCAGAGAGCAACAATGTCATTTCAACAACAATCCCCAGGAGGTACACATGCAAATCCCCAGGGGATGAACAGCTACATAAACAAATTATATATTATCATGCTGTATGGATTTAACATCTTACATTTGCCTTGACACATTAGATAAAAACAGCCACTAAACTACGGATATTATGTTCTTAATTTCAGTAGTTTCAGCCTAATCCGATTTCAGATACACAAATTAGGTACAGTATATTACATACTGTCAATACGTGTCAGAGGTGTTGGTTTTTTGTGCCTTGCATAGCACTTATGCATTCTAGAAAATGCAGGCATGGACCTGTCTGAACTATGCAGGCTGTCTGACTCTCACATGCATGTCTACACAGGCTACAATCAGGATTCAGCTATTGGAATATCCCAAAGATGCTTGTATAGCAGCACATACATACTGTAAAATACTGGGAATGTTGATGATATATAGGGGGGTATAACACAGGTCACACATTATTTTCACTTTTCATCAGTTTATATTGGCGCCTTTAAAAAATATATATATATATATATATATATATATATATATATATATATATATATACACACATATAAATACTATGTCCATTGTCATACTATGTCCTTTAGTAAAGAAATAGGGGCACAGTTGAGACTCTCTCCACTGAAGGAGGCTATAGGTGTGGTTTGAAGCCCAATGGGAAAATCAACAGCCTCTATGGATCACCTTCCATGGTAGTTGTCCCTATTGGCATGATACAGTACTTGATAATGACAACAAAAACACATTTACAGAAAAGTCTAGCAAGGCAAATCTTCAAATCCCACATTTGAAAATACTATTAAAATATACAATAATGTTGCCAAATTGCGCATTATATTTTGTTTATGTGACTCTAGACAGTGTGCTTCTGTTTACAAATTCAATATACGTGCAGATCAATTTTGCCTAAATACGCTTCAGTAGCACGCATACAGTAGGCTACATCAGGCTTTGGGCGGTGGTTATTCAGAGATGGGAGGCAAGCTTGTTTTGACTGGAAGGTCACCAGTTCAAATCTCCACACCAGCTGGGAGATCTGGACAGGACAGGTGAACGTGTTGTTCCTTTATCGCCTGAATAGCCAATCAATTTGCCCTTGCACAAGGGCACGTAACCTCCAACTACTCTACTGGAGTGCTCATTAGCAGGCAGTAGAAGACGCTCGCCTTACTGAGTGGCATCCAGGCGGGAACATGTGCATGTGTGTAATCCTTTCTCCCCCTGCAATTATTTCCCCATACTGTTCCAGTAAATAAGACTGTATTCTAGATGATTACTTTGCAAGAACTGTAGATGGCCAATTCGCAGTAGTGGTCGAAGCATTATTTATTCACAAAGCGTGAAAAGAGGAACATAAAAGCCAACTAAGCACTTCTTGCTTATACTTACCGCTCACAGCTCACAGCTCAAAGGATTTCCTCATAAAAACAAGCGCATGCAAGTATGAAACAAAGATCTAATGCTTATATCTCTAATGACAATTCAGGGAACCATGGAGACCTTCAGCTCCAAGGACATGGCTTTGAAGGCCCAGAAGAAGATCCTAAGCAGCATAGCCAACAAATCCTCTGTCCAGATGTTTATTGACGACACCACCAGCGAGATCCTGGATGAACTCTACCGTGTCTCCAAAGAGTACTCAGGCAATCGAGGCGAGGCTCAGAAAGTGGTCAAGGACCTGATCAAAATAGCTGTGAAAATTGGCGTGCTGTTCAAACACAACCGGTTCAGCAAAGAGGAGCTGGGGTTGGCCCAAGACTTTAAGAAGAAGCTGCACCAAGGAGCAATGACAGCTATAAGTTTCTATGAGGTAACGTTAACCACCCCCCCAGGACAGTAAAATGTTGTTTCCCGTCATGTATAATAGTGTGTAGCACAGCCTCACCAACAATTAAAGGCAAAAAACACTTAATATCTCACTTTCAAAAACAAGAAAGTTACTGCCTAAGCAGACATATCTTTATATGCTTTTACACCATTAGATTAGGATTTCAATGAGTCCTCTACCACATCTATCGTATTAACCAACTTGTTAAATCTCCCTATTTAATGCAGGTGGATTTCACCTTTGACAAGGCCGTGATGTCCGAGCTTCTGACCAGCTGCAAGGATCTACTGCTCAGACTGGTCAAAGACCACCTCACCACAAAATCTCACAATCGCATCAACCACGTCTTCAACCATTACTCTGACCATGAGCTCCTAACCCAATTATATAACCCAGGCGGACCATTGCGACCCAACCTCACCAAGATCTGCACTGGACTCAACAAATTGTTGGAGGACGGGACAATTTGAAAAAGAGTAAAATATAAGACACTGGGAGAGATGACTGACTTACTGAAGACTCAGAAGTGATGGGACAGAAACAAGCCCTCACTATTACTGATAGCAGGCAAGCATCTGAGCATTGTACACTTAAAATTCTCCTGCCTTTCATGTTAAAGACATTTGGTTATGACAGGGAAAAAAGTTTTTTTTTATCATTCTCATAGGTACTGAATATGAAAGTTTTAGAAGAATTAAATTGTAAACCGATTGTCTGCTTTACACTATCAGTTTTTATATATATATATATATATATATATATATATATATAGGCACTAAATGTTTACTATTTGAAAACTACATATAGTAGATTTACAACTGCTTATGTAAAGTATTCATAGGAATAGATAGTTGAGTGAGTCTGCACAGTAACCTCATTACAGAAACGTAACGTTATAAAGCACTGCCATCTAGTGGTCAGAATGGACAACTTTTTTTAAGTGGTCGGGAACAAGATTTAGCAATGACTCAAAAAGTATAAAAATATATATTTCTTTATAATAAAAAAAGTTAGGACAAAATAAAACAAAAATAATATATATATATATATATATTTTTTTTTTTAACACTTGGCCACATATTTGGCTAAGTGATTATAAACACATTTATACATTCAACATTATCAAAAGTTGACTTTTAATTTGCCACAATATAATTTTATGTAAAGAGGTTAATGTGTTTTCTGTTAAATTTTTCAATTTAGATACATTTTGTGGACTTCTTGTGGACTACTGTAACTGAAACTGCAATCAACATAAGTATAAAGACATCTAAATGTATAGTGATAATTGATTATGATGCTGTACACTTTCCAGTTGGCAATTACACATTCATGTTTGAAGAGGGACGCCTCTTATATTTACATCATGTGTTCAAACATAACAATTGACTTTGATTAACAGATGTTACTATACGAGTCAAGAAATTATAACCAGGTGTTCAATATTATTTGCATCCTTAATTACAGAAAATATAGCAAAAACAGCTAAATAAAATGTTATGATATAAATAACTGTTATTTGGCTTTGGCTAAATAAGTTGTACAACTAGTGCAGAAACACAACAGTTGTAAACAAAGTAGGTGTTCGTACACACCTCTTCAACAAGTTCAACAAAAAATAAAACATATTGGGAAAACTTTTTTTTTTAAAGGTTGTGACTAAAGGCTCAATTATTGGATATGATCACTGAGGTTGATAACTGAATGTTAAGCTTATCTTAATGACTATCACTAAAAGTGTTTTCATTTGTTTTCTGGAAAGGAATTTACAGTGTAAATTATTATCCATTTGACCTAGCAGTGTTTTACATTTACAGAGCAGCGTGCAGTTGAATTGTAATCTACATGGCTAGATTAACGCAAGAAGTCAGTCCCTTTTGATTTGTTTCACTGTGTGGTCATTCATGTTCTGAGTAAAGACAGCAACATCCTACAACCGAAAGATCTCATCCTCTGTCTCTATGATGTTTTTGGCATGTTTGGTGATGGTAAGTGGCACTGCTGCCAGAGCAGTTTGTTGGTGCATTCTGGGAGATGTAATAGCACTCTTTGACCTTGTAAGCCTGCTTTGGTCTGAGATTCCGCTGGCACAAGATGCTTCTATTGCTGCAAACCTGCAAAAGTAGGAAGAGTTTAGAAAAGAACTGCAGATTTTCACTCATATTATACATTTACCCTGCAGAAAACAATGAACAGGAAAATATTGCTTAAACCTGTAAGTTTCCACAAGACAGGCAAAAGAACTAGCAAAAGCACGAACAACATTTTAAATACCTTAACTGCAAAACATTTGCTGTTTCTATTTATAATTTTTTTTTCAATGCATTTTCCTGCTTTATTTTTTGACAAACAATTAAGTGATACTTGTACACTGTAACATTACCACGTCATTACCAGAATAAGCCAAATTAGTATATAAATATATCTAAACAAGAATACACTTGTTTTCACTATTTTCCATGGGTTGAAGTGAAAGACCTATGACAACTTATATGAACTCAAATGGTTTATCTCAAAGTTTGTTAAAATCCATACAAGTAACCTTTGCAAAGATAATGGTAGTACGTAGTTTTTGCTTGTCCATAACATCACCACCTAGGGCGCTCACCGCACACACACACACAGTCTACCACTTCATATGTGAAGAGAACACTCCAGACATTATCGAAGGTCAGCATTCAAGTTCAGTTTCAAACCCTGGTGAAAACAACCTCCTGAGATAGTTTCTGAGTCTGACCAATCTTCAATTATGCAAACCAATTGTTGCATTAGCTGTCTGGGTGGCTAACCTTAAACAATCATGCAGAGGCCGGGTGTGAAGGTTCATGGCTGGTGTGGTTACATGTGCTCTAATGTTGTAACTGTCGACAGGACGTACTGTCAAAAATGGCTTACGGTAGTGAAATCAGTATTACACTCAACAGCTCTGGACATTTATGCAATCGGCATGTCAATTGCATCCTCCATCAAAAAGTTAGTGGAATATTTCTGTGGCGGACGTTTGTGGTAGTTTGTTGTGATATAACTGCACATTTTAGAGTGGCCTTTCATGACCAGTCCAAGGCAAACCTGTGCATTAATCACATTGTTAAATGTATAGACAGTGAATGTATATAAATACACTCTTTAAAAACCTCAGCAAATATCTACTTACTTGATATATCTACTTACAGTACTTACTGGAATTGAAACATGGGAGCAGGAATGATAAGGTAATAAATAGTGTACCTTTTCTCTCCCTCCTGGCATCCTTTGACAGCTGCCTTCATTGACTGTCTTATCAAGTCATCCATCCTATTCAAAAAATCCTTTGGAGAAAGCTCATCTGCTCTCTTTTCCTTTCCAGAGTCTTGTATGTGTTCAGAGGTCTCTGCAACTTTTTCATTCTGCAAATATATAGAGCCTATGTCCTTTTCTTCGGTCAAAGAAGCTTGACAACCGCAGGCGTCTTGCAGTACAGGGATAAACAAAGACTTCTTTAAGAAGATTGAGTCATTTGTGTAAAGCCTGTTCGCTCTTTTAATTTGCTCCATCTGCAAGTGATTAACAAGTCAACAATGCTCCATACTGTGTGTACTTTTAAAACTACAAGTATGTACACAAACAGCTACAATTACCCACATAGCAATACTTACAGACACGCTGTATTTAAGGGCAAGACCTTGCAGGGTCTCGCCAGCTTGAACTTGATGCTCGACCAGTCTCTGACGAACAGGAGACTGAACCAGACTACCGTATGACCTTGTCCGGTTACTGCGGAGCAAGCTCATTCCTCCGTTGGAAGACTGTGACGGTTCACCGACAGACATGTCTGTGGCCGTGGACCAAATAGCCGTCGTTCATAAATTGTTGATCACGGGACCATATACAGTGTATTAGGTAAACATAGCAGCTTGTCGTGAGCTAAATTTTGCATAAAATAAATAAATAATAAATAAAATAACAAGTTACTTTGCTTAACTAACTAACTTATTAGCTAAACATACCGTACACTTCTAAACCAATTGCCTGTGTGGGGACATTCCTAAAATAGTACCGTTGCAGTCTTCAGGCTATTGCCATTGCTGCTGGTATGATACGAGATACCCATCTTAAGTAAAACAACATACCGTTAGTGCTATTTTCTCAACTGTTGTCACAGTGTCACGTTTCAAGGTTTAGTGATCCTTATGGAACTATCAACCATGTTTACTCGACTTCTAGCCCGCATCCTGTCAGCTAGCCTAGCTACTCGCTATTTTACCAGCTAGTTGACAATAAGCTATAGTTTACTCTTATAGTTAACACGTAGCAGAACAACAGAAACACCTAAATATGAACACTTTTCTAGATTGTCAAAACATGAGAACTTGTAAGAAGTTCCTAGAGTCGTTTTACCTGACTGGTCATCGCGTGTCGCTAGTTTCGCGACCTCCGATGCTCCATCACTTCACTACAAACCTCCAGTACGCGCATGTCTGTAGTGTCAGTAGCTAACATGTTTATCCTAAGCTTGCCAGTCAGTATGGTCCTGGCTGATCTGGCATATTGTCATGTATAACTATTGTAAACGGGTCTCTCAGCTTTATTTATGTATGTGTATGAGGGTGGAAATATACTGTAAGGCTACTAAAACGAGTCGACTGTGGCAACGTTTTAGCAATAGCCGCTACTAGGCAGACAACCCGTCCTGTCTTGGACAGAACAGTTCAAATGTCTGCAGCAGGGATAGGGAATCCTGGTCCTGGAGAGCTGCAGCCCTGCATGTTTTAGATGTCTCCCTGCTCCAACACACCTGATTCTAATGAATAAAGTTAATAATGTGTGTGTTAGAACCCTGATAACGACACATTCATTAGAATCAGGTGTGTTGGAGCAGGGAGACATCTAAAACATGCAGGGCTGCGGCTCCCCAGGACCAGGGTTCCCCTACCACTGGTCTACAGCAACCAAAGACATAAACTGAAACCTTTCCAATTTGAGTGGCTCTTGACATTCAACGACGGGGCTGGATCACGTGCACTGTATTAGGCCAATCATGGCCAATGTCAGCGGAAAACACTAACCCCGGAAGTGCACTGCCTGCAGTTTAACATTTATTTATCGAACGAACAGTTTTGTGATGTCTTTTAAAAGAGAAGGAAATGATCAGAGTCAATTAAATATTCTAAAAGTAATTTTTCTACGTTTTAAGAGTATTTGCTTTGTCATATATCGGTGTTCATGTGTGATGTTTTCTTTACTGCACTGTACAATATGACAAGAGGTGGCATAATCTGTAATCTATCGGATATATTTATTTTCACATTCAGAAACGGCGTGTTGCAGATCTGTTGTCTAACTTTATTCCAGAGGACGAAGCTGCCTTAATGAAAAATGGAAGGTAGGTTTTAAGGTAATGTGTATGTAGCTGGAGAATACAAGTCATGTATTTGTTTGCTTTTGACAATGCTATAATATTTTCTTACCAGATACACTTGCCTTGTGTGCTCCTACCGCCCTGTATTTGATACCGTCGATATGTTGACCGTGCACAGAAAGGGCAAAAGACATCTAGAAGGTGAGAGTTAACAGCCATCCCTGAAGATGGTAGCCTACTACTCCATGGCATAGTATATTTGCAGAATGCTACCTATTTATTACCGGTGTTCCAGTACCTACTTATTTAAATCAGACCAAGTTAATGAGTGAAACAAACAGGTGAATAAATGCATCAGATGCAGTTTGCTTAACGCGTTTTGTGAAACACTCAGCAGCACATTGGCCCTTTAATCAATTTATATTAAAAAATATATAAAAATACAACTGTTTTTTTAAAGAAAATGTTATGATATGAAACTGTTAAGAATGTAATTTTTCACTTAAGACCTAATGTATTTCCAAGACATGTAACCAATTTAGGCTTATTGCTGAGCACTAAGCATGATCTTGTGTTTTTGTACTATTTGCCCAGGGTTAAAGTGGTTCTATGGCAAAAAGACGCAACTAAAGAATGAAATAGCGAAAAAGCAACATGAAAAGTATGTCCAAGCTGAAGATCAACGGCAGGTTGGTGAAAAGGCCTATAAGCACAAGGCTTAAAGAGCAACTGCACCCTAAAATGTGTTTTTTGAGCTGTAAACTCTCTGAAAGTTCTGAACGGTCATGCTGGTGTTAATATTGACAAAAAAATTGAATTTAATAAAAATTAACATTTTATAGTTTGAAAATCTCTGTTATATATCAACCAAGGCCTGCTAACACATCATGATGTTTAAAAGTTAACATTATTGGGGGAGTGCCCAAACCGTCATGATCTCACAAGCTTCAGTTTGACTGTCGCAAGAATCAGTCTGGACAGCTTGAAATAATTGTGCTTCAGTCCAGTTAACTGCTGTATTGACAGCGTCGATACTGCTGTATTGACAATGTCGTACTGGTAGCTACAGACGTGGGTTAGGTGTGTCGACAGCGAGCAACTCGAAAACAACAATGGCGGTTCCTATAAAGGTTAACATACATGCTGCAATAGCATGAGTTTTATCTGATCAAACCATCTGGCAGGTCAATATACCCCCTCCCATCACTCAGCTCCATGGCTGCATCTGAATAATACTTTTAATAAGGCATTTCCTTGCCACTTTTCTTTGACCTTGAGTAAAGACATCATCAGGTCAAGGAAAGGTGTGAAGGAGAATTCATAAAGATTTAGGAATAGGAATCACGGTGAGAAGAGAATCCGACTGCACTTTGGATACGTGACTGTTTGTGTGCCCTGTGCGTTCTAACTTCTTACCATGTTGTTTCATGCAGGCTATGGCATTGACATCCCTGTGGAAAAATATGAATGAATTACCAAAGTTGTAATTGAAATAAAAGAAATGTCCCATTTTATACTTAATTTCCGCACGAACTAAACACAAAATGGTTGGAGCTCTGGGAAGGGGTGTAGCGCCTTCCAATATTTTTAAGAGCGAGAGATGTTTTCTACAATGTATAATTTACTTAAAGTTCAGCGAGCTGAAAAGAAAACGAATTAAACATATTTTTAGCATAGACTATGGTTTAGACATAAATACCAATTGTATAAAAATAACTGCTGCCAAATTTATTTTGCTATGTAAGATAGGCCTATACATTTGACATTAAGATGATCGTTTGTTTTCGTGAATGGTCGAATGATGCCTCGCAAGGAATTGTAAGACGACATTATCTCCTTTCCTTTCGAAAAAAGGACAATCCAGTGTACCCTTGCTAAAGGACGCAAGAAAGGAAGCATTGACGCACCTTTCCTTAGCAATAACGGAATTTGGACAGCTCTAATCATGGCTTTCGACCTTGTCAGTCACTCAGGAATGATCCTAAGCGAAAAATACTTTTCGGATTCAGCCCCTATTTTATAAGCATTTTTCAAAATTGTGCATTGGGTAAAGACAGTTCTCTGAGATGGGGGTGAGGTTTCACTGTAATGGTTCTATCAAACCTGTGCTATCGGTTGTTTTACCACCTTGCGTATGACTGTTTTGTGGTTCTATAGGAGCCTTCGAGTTCGGCTCCTTTGTTGGCACAGACACGGAAACTCACCCATCATGCCTTACTGAAGACTGCACCGTACAACAGCTGTCACAGAAAAACCAGGTCTGCTAAAATCGAATTCTCATTCAGTCGTTACTTACTTTACTTACAAACTATATATAGCCAACACTGTTCCACACAGTCAAATGCAGTTCTAACAGACAAGCTCCCATGACTGATTTAAAGCACAAAGGGACAGAATCTCAGTGGCAGCTCGACCAGCACAAAGACAACCGAACAGCATAATGCACTTGGAAATATCAGAGGAGAACAATTACCATCAAGTAGCTTTAGTAGCTGTTTGGAAGGTATGACTATTTTGCATATTAATGTTTTATTTGGAAAGAAGTGAAGCTCAAATATCACATTAGAATTGTCTCCTTTTTATATTTGATAGACAAAATGGATTCATGTAAAGCTAAAGAAACCGAGGTTCTGACAGCTCAAAGAAGGAGAGAGCTGGAGCACTACCTTAAACTAAGAAGGTACACACACCCTTTATCTGTAATGAAGGTGGTAGTGTTGTGCAATTGCCACTAGGTGTCACTACAGCATCTTTAATTGTACACTTCTTACAGACTTGGCACTCTCTTCTTTGTTTAGTGACGGGTGGTTGCAAGACAGGAGTGGCCAGTGGGTAAAAGACGAGGACGTGGAGTTTGACTCAGACGAAGAAGAACAACCTCCACCTGCTCCTCTCCTCCCGGCAGATGAGACGTGTTAGAAATCTGCTAGCAGTCAGCAGCAGTGACTGTGATGTTGTTACTGAAACATCTGGACCACCTTAATGGGATAGACCGCAGTTGACCTGCATTGTCCTGTCGATTGTCTGGAAATTCCATAGTTTGGTGTTTGTCCTCATCACCCGTGATGACAGATAATGAGGATGGGTTCCCAGCATTTGTGTTGAATGGTAACTGACCTTGTGGGTTAACCCGCTGTGTGCATGCAGACCATCACGTCAATATCAGTTAAACTGTCAAACCAGTAAATTATGCTGGATGTCTGATTATTAAAACATTAAAGAATATGTCAAAGATTAATTTGAATAAATGATCTATGAAATGTATTTGGCTTGATTGTCTCATACTGTTAGGCTAAGACATAAATCATCAGCCAATAAGACAATACAAGTGCTAATCTTGGTAGTAAAAGCCACTGCTTCATTCACAGCCATCTGGCACAGTTGGAATAAATGGAAAAACCCCTCATGGTTACCGACAAACGTCACGGAAGACAATGAAAGCTTCACTGTGTTCAAGCGGTTTGTAACATTAAAGTGGATTTATGACTTGTAGCTCGAGGTATAGGTTTTATGCTGTTTTATAAGTCCACCACAGCTCTAAATTTACCACAAATAAAAAGTGAAGAGAAGTGAAATGCTTTGAAAAAGAAATGTGGTAGATAATAAATGGGTGACCTTTTAAAAGCAGTCACCTGTCCCCAATGAGTATCATTTAAGTGATTCATTCAGCAGTGTTCACTGACGGCTTTTTAAATCACATTATGCAGCCAAGAGACAATTTTGGTCCATAATAGCCCCTTCACAACATTGTACCGAGTATTACAATTCAAAAATACACATTTTACAGAGCAACAAGGATCAAAGGGAGAAAGAGCCCCCCCACCTTTCTTCCCTACACACACACAGTAATAGATTGCTGTGTGGCAACACTGATCTTAAATCATTAGAGCACGGCTTTCTGGGCCAAATGTCACACAACTGACACTGCCAGTCTAAAAAAGCTGCCCTTTCTAAAGTGTTTTACTTGTAGTCACGTCACATTTGACATTAAGCCATAATAAGACTAAGACATAATCCTAAAATTGTACACCTTTGGTAAACAAATGAAAACATATAGGTCATGTTGGCCACAATGTTGTCAAAATCTAGCAGCTGTTTCTACAGTAATAAAAAAAGCATGGGTTCCCCTTTATTCCCCCTTTCCAGCCTCTTAAAGTTGATGCATATATTTAGAATAAGGTAACTGAAGACATGCAGACTGGCTTACAGTTCCTATGTTCAGGATAGTGTGCAGATGGGGGTTAATAATAGGTCAGGCACTTGGGGGAAATATGAGGACCAGGAAAGGACACGGCTGCAGATTAATGATGAAGACTACTGCTACTTAGACACCATTTTTTTTTACCTTAAATGCTTCTGTACTAACATTATATGCAGTACATTTCTGCTCGATGTAAATAATGGCATTATTTGTGGTGTAACACCATTATTAGCAGAGATAATATATCTAAATTTGTGTCTTTTGTCACCTGAGTTACATTTTGTAAAAATAAAAAGTCTGCTAAATGACCTAATTGGAAATAACAGACTTATACTTGCAAAATTTAAAATGTATTTCAAGGTTTTTATTTAAATTATTTACAGATTTTGTCATTTTATGTATAGCACCACATTGAAATGTTTGCATACACCAAGTGTCACCTGTTTAAGCGGATGTTGGCAGTGCACACATCTAAGCAATAAAAAAAGACACCTCACAGTTTACTAGTGACCTATACATTCCTTTATGATGAATCCAACAGTCTACAAAAAGATCTCTGCATTTAATTAAATGTGTTCACATGGACATCACATAGTACTTTTTCCCATGCAATGTTTCCCATCTTTGTGTTATTAATAGAGCGAGAGTGTGTGTGTGTGTGTGTGTGTGTGTATTTGACGGTAGGATGACATTTGTTGTGCCACATTGTCAAAGATACCATGAGGTTGTCAATGGCGTTTTTTTCTGCAGACGTAAGCACCAAGGGGGAGAAAATGACCACTTCCATGTTCTACTATTCATCTCAGTCTCTGTTGACGAACTGAACAGAACAAAGACAAAGGAAAAAGCATGTTTATTTGCATGGTATTGCAGCATGCTATCACATATACTGGGGTGGTGTAGTAACTTGTTAAACTTTAGGGTGAGTCCTCTGTTTATAGAGAACACTTGATTACTCATCATGTACTTGGGGTTGTGTAGTCATTTTTGGATGAAATACAATTGGTGATATCCGGTGATCAGCCACTATGTGTTAACTGTAATTCATATAACAAACTATAGAGGTCTATTGCTGAAATGTTATTATTGTGTGCCTTTTATTATTTTTCATATTTTATGCACAGTCGGCATTTGTATGATGTGAATCAAGATGTTTATTGATTAAATATCGCCACAGTTATAATGCATGCTGGACAGACTGACTTAACTCTGTATACCAACTGGAAGATTGATACTACATTCATAACCAAGGTAACGAAAATGCCTTGGCTACCTTGTGTTGTTGACATGGGTGTGTTCCGAAACATATTCATTACTCATATGGGTTGGGTTGGGTTAGGTTAGTATTAATCATACATTCTGAAGCTAAGTGTTACTTGGGTCTGACATACAGACTTACTCATATCATTGTTTCGGGTAATGGCCATAGCAGCTCTGGCACGGGGCCCTTGCTGGGTGAAGTGGTAGCCGAACTTGAGTATACTGGAGTTGTTCTCCAACATTGTGGCGATCTCCATCTCAACCGAGTCTCCCAGATTGTGTCTCTGTAATAGGGAGAGGGGAAGCCATAAACAACACTTTATTTAGACAGCAATCAAATAAACCACAGTTACTTCTCATTTCTGGTGTAGCCTGTTTTGGTTATTAGTCCTACTGACTTTTATGTAAACACGTCTCGCTGGCTGTCTGGTTTTTATTGTTGTAATGAAGCATTTTGTAATCTTTTATACTCTAAACTCTACGATTAAAGTTACAAATATTTGTGATTTTTTTTTTTACCACTGGTAAATGAATTCACTTTCTTAAACAAATGCAAGTTATTTTTATATAAAATGTAAGACATTTCATGATGTTATGAAGAACATATTACGCAACATAGAATACAGTGAATGTGTCCCTGAACCGCAAGACTATGTTACAATTAATGTTACCTCAAGCATTACTTACAATATTTCCTTTCCACTAATATGTTTAGTTGCCTGACCTGGTTGTCAATCTTCAGCTCTACCAGTGTGGCATTGCTGGCCATGGCTTTGATAATGGCCATCATGCCCTCAGCAGTGATGAAGTTGGACTCAATATTAAGACTCTGCAGACTTGTGTTTTCCTGCAGCATCTCAGCACATGCCTGGCATTGACACACACACACACACACACACACATAGTACACATTACATACAGTCATTTGCTGCAAAAATCGATCAGACTTGGAATCTTCAGTCCCATACAAAAATGCAAACACCTTATCACCGTCACAGATACCTGCAGGTGTCCTGTGTGATGTGTCTTGGTCACTACTGTTGCTGTTATGTTCTCCTGCGTCACACAGCAAACAACGCTCCTTACTCTCATTCTTGTATATTTGCTGTTATGTGCAGTATGTTGCCCTGTGGCTACCTGTTTACTGTGTTTTTACATTCTGTAATCGTGCCTTTTAACCATATATTTAAATATGTGTGTTCCCTTCCCCATAAGAGAAACGTGTCTCTTGCTAGGCAAATAAGAAAATAAGAACGTGTTCTTAATTGATTGGCTTAGTAAGGTCAAATAAAAACAAACACACTGCTGTTGTACATCTGTTACCCACTGCACTTCATATGTACAATATTGACACTGTTTACATAACACAAACACTACGGGCCATTTCAAAAGGATCTCGGTGCACACGGGCACTGACTGGCCATTAATAATAATACTATTTCATATTTGAAACAATGAACTGAACTAAAAATAGGTGTAGGGGGGAGGTGTAGGGGGGAGGGGGTACCCATATAACGGGAATGGCATGTACCTTCAGACTTTAAAACCATTTTGTTTTTCTAATGTTGATTTCTGCCACAAGGGAAATTGGCTGTGCCCCTTTCAGTCATGAGTGTCCTTTAACATTGACTTGTTCTACAAATACAACATGGAATGGATTGCTTTCCCACTACAAGGTTTATTGACACAAAGGATTTGCTCACCAGCATTTGAAAACTCAACCACCACAATCAATACAAATAGCAGGAAGACATTCAATATACACTCCTAGATTGCATTACAGTGCTAAAGGTCCGCTATGTGCATGAGAGGAGCTCACAAACAAACCAGCTCTTTCATTTTGGTTTCACAAAGAAGTGCCCCTCTTGTAGTTGTGTGCGGATTTGTTGGGGTTTAGAGATTCACAGTTCTGCTTTACTGTAATAAGCATTGTCTGAATACATTTGCATAAAGCAAGCAAGCGTCCTATACTCACGTAGGCCACAGGGTCGTTGCTACGCGTCGCAGCGATGCTCAGAGACTCCACATGAGAGTTTCCCTTCATCGCCTCAAAAATCTCTTTCAGTGTTGGGATGGGAATGTCCTAAACAGCCCAGATATGGGTAAAACAAGTGTTAAATTTCACATGATGCCGCAAAGCTGTGTAGATGGATGAAGATATTAAGACGTTAATGTTACCTTGTTGCATTACGTTTAAAGGAATTTCATGTTTACTATATGTATTGACCAGTGGCAATGTACAGTTTTATTACTGGAATAATACACTGAGTATTTTGATCGTCCCTAATATAGCACAATGCATATCATCAACACTGCAGTTCTGTAATGCTTCATAGAAGCTGTGACTTTGATTAAAGGCTATGTAGATAAACGTGGGTGGAGCTCACCTTGATGTTGTTGAGGTTCACTTCTGTCAGGCTGCTGTCGTTGTTGTGAACCCTCTCCAGGGTCTCTTCCACGTTGGTGGTGTTTGGGGGCTCCTCTGGGAAGATCTTGAATGGATCTGGTTTGACCACGCCTTGAAAAGCCACAGCATTACGTTATATCTACAGGGAAGCTATGTTATTTGTTTAAGACATATCCTGAGGAATTACATACTGTGGATAAAAATAATAAACAATATGTACTGTGTAATGTTTCTGCAAAACTGACATATGAAAAGGAAATGGGTCATATTTTCTCTGTTCAAAAATAATTACAGAATTCATATGGATTTATGTTTTTCTAATGACATGCTTGTGTATGACTTCTCCATACATACTGTTGATGCCCTCTGTGTTGGCAATGGTACCAGTGGTGCCCAAGGCATCATAGTATTGTTTATTGCTCATCAGCGTGTACATTCCAAGGATAGCTGCAAACACACAGAAACCACTATAAAGAACAGGCTCCCTGGCACTTCACGCAATCATCATTGTCTAATGATGATCTAAACAGTAGAGCACAGCACACAAATTACAACATCATATAGACAGATATTGACGGATATTCAAGAACATGGCAGGATAATGTTTTCTATCTCTACACTAATGCAAAAAAAGTTCAATCTCCAGGTATCTCCCGCATGTTACCCTCGTGTGTTTAGCCTGCTTTCACAGATAAGGGTGTTGTTGCCGGTACAGTCCTGAGCAGGGAGAGAGACTATCTAAAAGTCTCCAGGGTCTTTGAGATAGTTCACAAATGCTACAAAACCACACATCTGTGTCCATGTGAGCCTACAACTCAACCCTCAAAACAACGCTGCTGTACCAGAACAAAGTGTCAACACTGGAGTGGCTGTGACCAAACTGAGAGGTATGGGCCCATTCTATGGTTAAGAAATACAGTGGGATAAAGCTCACAAGTCATCACAAGTAGTCATTCACGTTCACCAATGTTGTTTTTGAATGCTCTGCAGCGTAGTAGCCAATAGAGAGAGGTTGGCTGTCTTTCTTTATACGTACTGTATCTTGGGGCATAAATAGAGAGAGAAGACGCCACGCTACCCTTTGACAGATGACCCAGGAAAGTAGAGCACTGCTGTTCATTTTATGGGGCCACGTGAAACACAATGGGTCCCTACAATATACAGTTAGACACTGGAATATAATTATAATATACATAATAACCTTAACATTGGGTTATTTTAATGGAAATTCATGTATATTTTAAGTATAATTTCCATGCAAATAGTGCTTTTTTGAGCTTTAGCTTGGGATTTACTAAATGTATATTGATATAACTTATAATTGCATTAATATGTAACAAATATATCTAATTCTAAAAATATTACTTTCTTCTTTTAGTCACTTTTTGACTATTCGGTTATTATTACTGGTGTCCAGCAGGGGGCACTAATGGCAGCTTCTACTCTACGACAGGTCCTGGTCACCCAAGCTGTCACACACAAAGTGCTGTGCCAGCAGCCTCGCCCCTCCAACCAAGCCCTGACCTACTATAGGAAACCATGGGGAAGGCCTTGTGAGGAGAAGCACCCTGGAGACAGCTGCTGGGGGGGCTAAATACACTAACGTCATCCAACACGGCCCTGAGAATAACCCAGCACGGCTGTAGACAGCAAACTACACACCAATAATGAAAGTGGCTGTAATTACGAACGTATTCATGTCATTTTTGAGCTACAACTGCACTTCCACTCTGTGGCGTTGGTGTTCTGGACAGCCCAGCTATATACAATAGCCTGACAGAGGCTAACTGCAGGTTTAATCCTCAATTGAACTCTGTCCAGGGAAACGATGGTCTCACTGACAGCCTATTCTGGCCGGACAAACAGGCTCCTCACACACAGCCTCTCTTTATTGTGCTTGCCTACCTTGCTCGGCCTGACAGTTGGAATAATACGTGTCCAAGAAAATGTGACCTGGTCAAATGAATGACATGTTGCACTTCACACGCGATTATTAGGCTCACAGGAATACTTTGTTAAGTCACCACATGGTGTGGTAGAACCACTACAGGCACTTATTGTGGATTGCTCTAAATAAAAACATGAGTTAAATGCATGGAAATGCATATACGTATTCATGAGATAGGTTGCTTTAAATGCCATGCTTTAAACACAAAGACTAATTTGCTAACAGAATCAACACACATTGGCCTACAGGAAAAAACAAACGTCTATCTGCAAACCAAGCAAATTTCCTGTTGTTTTGGCCTCAAAAGATACTGTATCTTTTCCCCACAGCTTTACCCACCTACGCCCCTGGTCTCCCACCCCAATACCCCCCGCACCCTCCAGTGGCCTGTGGCCAAGCCTATTTATGTTGGTGTAGCTGACTGCGGTGAATCCGAGCCCAGCGCATTGCATGTCTGTCGACGTCCGTTAGCGGGAGACTGGGGTCCAATTTGGGTGGTGGGGGGGGGAGGGGGGGGGGGGGGGGGGGGGGAGACAATGTAGGAACTAGCAGTTAGCACGAAGCAGCTCTGCCTAATGAAGCTGTATGTGGGTCAATGCCGCTGTGATGTAACGCTAAAACCAAACTATGGGACAATGCCACCTGCTCTTTGGACGCACACAGTAGTTTCCCATGATCGCAACCTGGCCACCAAAGTCACAGCGTCAGGTCAGCTAATATAAGGCAAGCATCTGCAGCTACAGTGAATCACGAGTCTGTAATTAAAGTCGTTGCCAAGACTGCTGCTTGTCAAGATTCACACAAAAGCTGTGTGCTATTAGTACTAGCGCCTTAGCTGACATCACTGGGATTAGTTCTGGTCTTTGTGCGGTTGCTTTGTTGAGGGTTACGTCAAACATCACAATGGGAATGACCTTTATCCTAAGGGTTGCGTGTAAGACCGAAGGTTCGCGCTCTGACCTGCGATGTCGCACATCTCAGCGTCTGTGGCGTTCTTCAGAGCTTCCTCCAGCTCCGGCTCCAAGGTGATCTGCTCATGTATTGGGATCTGGCCTGTTGTGTTCTTGGGTATGAACGCCTTTCCTATGCCAACACAGAGAGAAAGAGATGGGTTGAGGTTAGCCAACCAGATTAGGAGAAACACTATGCTGTTATCTAGTACTGTAGGTTCAAAAGGTCCATCGCCATAACACTTGAATTGTGCATTACTGTTATGTGTGACACGCTGCACTCAATGATGTTGATGTATTGTGACAGCACATGAAGTGGTAATGTCTGTTCTTATTTCTCTCTGTAAATGCAATGCAATTTACATGCCTGGGATGAGACGAGGAGTTAGAATAGAGTAGGTCAATCTGGTCTTTCCCAGGGAATAGTTTTTAGGACCATAATGGTTATTGTGACGTTTGGAGTTGCATTTCAATGTAAGACCCTTAACAAAGGAGACGTTAGTCTATAATTGATGTGGTTCTTTGTTTTGGTAAAAGCTCTGTTTGGATCAAGTTTCCCATAACACCAGGGCTTTTTGTAGATTTGTAGAGAAACTCTGCCAAAGTACATTTTCCATTGTATCCCACTGTATATCAAGCTTTTTTATTATGCTAGTGTGCTTTGTCGCCATTATTAATCCCCTCAAAAGCAAGATGTGAGACGTGTTTGAGTTTGTCCTGTTATTGGTTTTCAGTTCAAATTACATTAGGTAACCGTCAGTTTGAATGTTAAGGAAATGGTACCTGTTACCGTTCCTTGAGTCTAGCCCACTGAAGCACATAAGCTCCACACAGACCTATATCTTAAGGCAAAGCACGCTGATGCAGTGGAGCATTGCAGAGTACTATTGTGTTCCCTGGCTTTAACTGACTTGCCCTCAGTCACGCTTTAGGCTGTGCTAAGAGGCCGAAAGAGCACCGTTAGCGGCAACCTGGAGACGACGTCATTAAAGTGGGGAGCGTTGCAAAAGACTTGACTTTTCTTTAGTTAGTATTTTCATTTAAATAACTTAGTTCCTTCATAGTGCTGTACACAATTATGTTTATAATTTTTGCTGTTAAAGGCACCCTCCATATATACTTAAATAAAAGCGATGCAAACCCCAGCTCATTGTTTAGAGTTTTGAAGCAAACACAGCTCTAGGCTTGTAACTGTAACGTCTATTGACAAATGTGAACAGAACAATCAGAACCTTCATTTTGTAAGACACAACATGAGGCGTTCATCTTCAATGCATGGTGCAGTTAAAAACATCTTGAGTTGAAATGTTACAAGTCACATTCAGAAAAACATTAATTCGGTCCAGTATAGGCCTTCTGTTTAGAGCGCTGGCCTGTCCCACCTCTCTTCTCCCGACTGAAGGGCACCAGGTCCTCCTTGTCTGGGTGTTCCAGGGCCTGCTTCTCCAGGTGGTCCAGTAAGGCGTCACGATCAAACATCCCAGTGGGGCTCTTCTTGGTCTGATCACGCTGCCTGAAGCCAGCTGGCAGCATGGCATTCTGGGAAAACACACAGGGTACTAAGAATGGGGGTTGTAACTGTAGCCATATTAGCATAAACCCCAACCTCAAAAACCGCCTGATCTTGTTTTTATTATATTTAACATTAGCATAGCATAATGCTGCGTTCACATGGAACACAGCAGTCCTGATGTCATGTTAGTGGACAAGAGCAGGACAGAAGAATCAGTATTGGGCGTCAAAAAAATACTGATGCCGGTCCCCCACGACGGCATTTACAACCGGATGTACATACCTCCTTCACACACGGAGAAAACACTGACAACAAGAAGGTAATACCATTGGTGCAACAACACTAGGTACAATAAAAATATAATTACATAAAACAGTAATAAATAATTGTGTTGAATATATTTGTATAAAATTAATGGTAAACAATGTGATTATGCCTGATAGGTTTTGTCATTATTTTCTGCTTTTGAATATATATTAAAACCTACAGTGAGTGTATTTGATTTGGTTACTTACTATTTGATTTAGTGATTTATCGTTATATTTGTAAATGTGTATGTTAGTGGAAGTTCATTCAGGCCATCGTTGTTTGTGAAGATGTATAGTAATGAGGTTATAATAATAAATGAATGCTCTTTATCTTTATTCTTTATGCCATACAAAATATTGTGAGATTGGCAGATCACAATCCACTGAAATGTATTTGTTATTTTCTAATGAATTGGCCAGCTTTATCACCAATTCATTTTCAAATCATTTATCAAACATCTGATACATCTGAACATATGATAAATAGGTATTACAAAAACATAAAGGCAGAAAAAGGCAGAAAGCTCTAGCAGCCTAAAGCTGTGCGCTACTGAGAGTTCTACTTCATTGCGTTCTAGTCCAAGTGAAAGCACGCGCTCCTTCTCCTCACCTCCGGGTCCATCTCTTGGAGTTCATCCTCTAGCTTGTCCAACTCCTCGGGGCTGAGGCCCTTCAAGATGGCGTCCTCGTCTATGTCCCTGGGGTCCGACATGGCTGTGCTCGCATGCACACTCACTCAGTCACACACACACTGCTCCAGATACCCCTGGGCAGAGGGCACTACCTGTGGCTAGAAGGTGGGAGACACAACGGGCGAGGGGGAGACATTATATTAGCACGGTGTCACTTTAACCTGCAAACCCTATGTTATAACATACAGTAACAAACATTTGTAGGCCATGATCATATTTTGTTCCTCATCGGACTGTAAGATATGTTTAATGTTCTTGAGCATCTACTGTACATATAAAGACAATAACAACGCATTTCAGAGACTTTCTAGAACCATTTTTGCAATACACGGACCCCATTCTGTCCCAATCCAAAGTATTGTACACTTATCCGCTTCTCTATTCAGAACATGACAACTGTGTAATGCTGATAATAAAAGATTCATTTCTGATAATATATCAACAATACTCAGAAGAGAATAGTCCACCTAAATATGCTGCACCATTTATAGCATATGTTTCACAGGATGTGCATTCACTCATTTGATACTCAAATTATTGGCAGGGTTCACACCACTTGATTCACGTAATGCACATTATGTATCAGAATTGCCTGTTAATGCACAGCAATCAAACTGAATTGAACATTCTTGCTATAACATATTAAAAACCTATTAGAAACCTGTGCAGACCCCTAACAATTACATAATATCAAAGAAAATAACCTTGCCCTACACTTTTTAAGGCAATGAAGGATAAATTCAAAGAGAGCTTAAGTGAGCGTATATTCTTAGGTGCTATTCTGAGATGGTTTGCGGTGAGCTAAAGGTTTAATGTTACAGAGTAGAGGGAAGACAGGAGGACTTATTTATCTTTGACGGACACTTATACTGCACATTTTGAGTACCTGCCCAGAATTTCACCTTTAAACCTTAAAGGTGAAAATTAATGAGTATATCATTAATTTTCCAACTATCGTTGTGTACAGACTTCCTCATTGTTTAACATTCAGTTAGTTGGTTGGTATTTCACTTTTCTTTAGCATTCATAATTTGATTGGCTTTTCTGACTAGGTCAGAATTGAACAACCATTACAGGCTTGTGGCGCAGCCATGCTACGTCACTATGTGAGGAGAGTTTAGCTCAAATTCAGTGGCAAAATCAGGAACTGACTTGATTGGTTGATTCTGCTGGTTGGTCATAAAAAATAAAAAAAATCTCAAAAGCATTGTCGACGTTCACGATGCCATCACATGCTAGTGAATGCAATAGATATATGATGTAGGTAATTACATGCTTCTGTTTTACAAACTTCAAAATGTGGTACAAAGCTAATGTTGCTGAGTAACCTTTGGGACCGTGTTGACATTTGCACCGCTGAAAAGATCCATTGGAATCACCACCATTATTTTGAACTCCACTTTCATAAGGCTTGGATTAATGTAGAAACTCCAAAAAAACACTTGTCTCACCTCAGACATTTGATATGATTATATAATAACTAATAAGCCTGCCCTTGTGAAACTAGCAGACATTTAATGTACTATTAGCATACACAATAGCTAAACCAATAACAAAGAAAAACTACTGCACTGCTACAAAACACTGCTTGACTCTACAAAGACTGCTTACAAAGTAAAGGAAATAATACAAAAATAGAATAATGTTACCTTGTGGCAACACAATTGTCTCACTGAATGAATATGTATGAGTAATGCAGCTAGATTTGGGTCAGATCTTTTATTTTCATTTCCAGATTCTATCCTAACTTGGCCAGTGAAGTAAATCCATAACAATTCATAGAACTGACCTTAATTTAACCAGTGCATTTGTAACTATGATGTCATCAACCATTTCCAAGGTTCTGCAATAAAACTATCAGTTTTACAGAGAAATAGAACATGTGTACAGAACATTTTGCAAACATTTAAATAACATAATGTCAACATAATGACCATGTTACACTGCAAAACAAGCACAGCTACATAGGAGGACAGATCAACGCTTTCCGAAACGCATTCACGCTAATGACAAATGACACACTGACAATTCTTATCTCTATCTTCTTATTCTGTATCTCTACTATGGACTCAGGTGCCATTTTATATTTGTGTCACTGCAGTCTAACAGCTGTTAGGATAGTGATATCACATGATGAGATGAAAAGATGATGATGATGATGATGATGATGTAAATAAAAGCCTTCCGGTTTTAGTAAATGAGTAACCTATAGTATCGTAAAATAATAATAAAATAAGTCCAAACTGTGGACCCGGTGACAGTGAAACACTGTGTCCTATAGGATACAAGTTCTCAGTAATATAAACACGCGTTTCCTTAATACCCCGTTATCTCTCTGGATGAATCAAAGCTTAAACATTATGCAAGGGGATACAGTGCTGTATCTGCACCGCACTGCTCTAATGTGTAAAGCCAATGAGACAAACACTGGCTCAAACAACTGAGTGTCTAGTCTAGAAGGATAGGGGAGAGTACGGACAAGAGGAAGAGCACTGCAAAGCCACAAGTAATAATGTACAGTATATATTTACTAGAGACAGATAGTCCCATTAAAGCACATACAGCACATTAAAAACAATAGTACTCAAAAGGTTTGATTGCAGGCAAAATAAAACATACAATTCAAACAAAATATCTGTCACAAGAAGAAGCACATTAATTGCCAAGCAAAGTATATGTAGTTACTGGCACTGCTGCGTATGGCAAACCTTGACTTCCTAATTGAAATACCATTAATGAGGCTATCCACTTAACATTTGCCGGAGAGTGGTGCCGATTAGAACCACTAAGAACACATCAAATTTGTTCCATCATTTGAAGCAGTTCCACACTTCAAATATATAATATTCAGAGACTCAGAAGGTGGGGCATCATAAAAATGTAAACCATGCTGTCATATCATCACCACCTCCACCAGCTGCGTCAAAAGAGAAACACATGCTTCAGCAAACACAGATGGTTGCATTCATGGCTTAAAACAGTCTAAACGTCATAAAGACATTACTAAGGCTGTTACAAACGTATTTGCTAAAGACATTTGTGTGATGTGCCGTTTATGTCATGAAACCCAGATACGAGCTCCCTGGCAGTAAAAAATGTGTCACAAGAAGAAGCACATTAATTATCAAGCAAATTAATAATTAAATAGTTACTGCTACAGTAACCTTGATTTTGTAATTTAAATACCATTAATGACACCATCAACTCATAGCACATTGTGTCAATAGAACATTTATGATACAATAAAACATCCAAAGATTAAAAATGAATGTATGCTGTATTCCGCTGTTAAATTGTAAGGTCCGTAGTCAGACCAAAAGTACAAAATAAATGGCCATTGTCAAATGAATGTGCTATTGTTTATGGATGCAGCCCATTTCATAGATTACAGATGTTAGCGCAACTTTACCTACTGTAATTACAAAGTGGCCTCTATTTTTACTAAATAAATTAAGCCCACAAGCATACCATTGCATTTGTAGTTTGATAACGACTCACAGGGAAATACGGAAAGACATTTCTCTGTCAGGAATTGGAACATGAGCCAAACAGACATGGGAACAGCACGTCATTATGCAACTATAATCTTGCAGGCAGGAGCATAGACAAAAACAGGCAATGGTTGGCAGCAGGTGACCAAAATAAAAATGAAAACAGAACAGGCAGGCAGCAGGCAAGGAAATAGACTTCAATCAAAAAACGAGGCAGGCCGATAAACAAGCAGATAATAGTGCTTCTGTGTTTGGTGGCAAAACACAGACACACGAGACAGAACAGAACAACACAGACAAAGGGGAGAACAAAGACTAAATACATTGGACTAATTGGGACAGGTGAGGCTGATAATTGGCAGGGAGAGGGCCTCGGAGCTGGGAGAGGGGTGGACTGTAAGAGGGAAGCAGGGAGGAGCTAAAAAAGGCTATACATAAGGGAAGGCTGGACTGTGACATTTAGTGGTAAAACCTTGCTGTTTGTATTTTGTTTTGACATTCAATTTGTTAAATGTCACATACACGCAGCATGGCCTGTGTTTTTGGAAACACTCGTCTATGCTGGAATCCAACTGGATGTTTGTATTGTGCCTGTGTCTCTGTTGAACTCCCACAGGGTTTCTGTAGGGACCAAAACAAAATGTGACTGCAGGCTTGTGCTAGCTGTCACTGTCACTTCCAGCTGGCAAAGGGCATTTTTCTCCAGTTGTAATGTCTGCTATGTCGGACTATATGTAACCCTCTGGGTGTCCTGCACCTGGACTACATGTAACAGTCTGGGTGTCCTGCACCTGGACTACATGTAACACTCTGGGTGTCCTGCACCTGGACTACATGTAACACTCTGGGTGTCCTGCACCTGGACTATATGTAACACTCTGGGTGTCCTGCACCTGGACTACATGTAACACTCTGGGTGTCCTGCACCTGGACTATATGTAACACTCTGGGTGTCCTGCACCTGGACTACATGTAACACTCTGGGTGTCCTGCACCTGGACTATATGTAACAC
>JAODLL010013036.1:0-28943 GCA_026546735.1 Forbesichthys agassizii | reverse complement strand
ATTGTTGTCACATGAAAAGATATGCTCACATATTTGCAAATATGTGAGTGGTGTACTCACTTTTGTGAGATACTGTATACACATACACATATATATACACACACAGACACAATGCTATGCTCTACAGATGTCTTTGGTATCATGTTTCAAATGGTTGGAATTATCACGCCAAATGGCTAATTTAATTGGTCTGCTTCAAATTTGAGGATTAATTTGCACATAGATGCCATTAAGTTTTAATTAGAACCGTTACATGTGAATAGGTGTCAGTAAAAACTGGATTATTTTATTGGTGAATGAAGAGTGTTGATTTAAAGTTTATTTTTATTTTTTATCACCACTGAGTAGGGAACAAGGCACATTTGAATAATTGTGTCTTTGGGGAGGGCATGCATTTTATGAAGAATTCTGCTTTTAGAGCAGTGGTCCAAATATTTTGATAACTGTTTTTTGTTTAGGTGACACGTTATCTTGTACACAGTAGATTATTGCAGCCTCTAAAATAATTATTGCATTAAAAAACTTGTTGTGAAATTGTTTACTTTTTACTCTTGCATGTGTGGCTGATAATGTTTCTGGGCTTTTTAATTCAAAGAAGGACTATGCTTTTAATGGAAACTAATCATGTTCCTGATCGCCTGGATGAATTTATCGATGTTATCAATTCACACCTTCAGCCTTTGTTAATGAAGATTATAAAAGGGTGTCCAGGACCAGGATGTCATCAGATTATGCTGACAAGGAGTTGGAGCTATTCAGGAAAGCAGTGAGTTTTGTTCTCTTTAATACATTTTATACATTGTTTGTATTATTACATTTAACTTGTTTGACTTAGGCAACAGATGATTTTTATATCTAGTATGTCAGTTATCAATAGTAATTTACAGCGCAATTAGCTGTTTTCACTATTTATATTATCGTATATTAAGCTTGAATAAGATAAATGGTAAATAATAATAAATAATAAATAATAATAATAATAATTAATAAATAATAAATAATAAATAATAAATAATAAATAAATAACAGCTAACATTTTAGTAACCCTTTACCGATCTAAAACACTTCGGTAGCGAGACACAAAAAGTGCACGAGAAATCACACACACACACACACACACACACACACACACACACACACACTGATAGATTGTACAAGATTTGAGGTGGCGCATGCGCACTGAATTCGGCAGGACACAGAATTAGGCGTAACACCTGTACTAATATTTTATCACACTGGATAGTTTAACTAGGCAAGAACCCGGCTACTCCTGGATAGGATATGGTAACCTAGGCATATCTAACTTAATATTCTATTAGTATTCACAGTCACATATCCTAACTTAGATGCTTGTATTTTTGTTTAGGCTAGTTGGGCTAAATCGTATGGTTGAAAAAACCCTTGCTACAGTGCGTATGCGGACAACTCTGTCAGTTATCTTGTTCCGCGGCTGAAACCACGAACAACTCACTACACACGGACAGCCTTGAATGTGGCACCATCTAGCAGGCTGCGAGAGCCTATGCAAGCTCTGCTCAGCAGCAGCAGACTTGCCGCTTGGTGACGTCCATGCCAAGAAAAGGGGCAGAGCAGGGGGGAAGGAGGACGATAAGAATGGCGGCTGCACAGTGCCGTAGCACCAAATGCACGGCAGAAAGGAAAGGGTGCAGGCGGGAACTTGATTCTTGGCGGCACAAATTGATACACTGCATTGGTAAGACCCATACTTGTTTTTTTAAATTAAAAGCAAACGTTACGGGCTTCAAATGACAGCACTTAATGACAACAGGACAGCTGTCACTCGCAGGGTAGCTAGCGAAATTGAGCTAACTAATTTAGCTAGCTGGTAGCCAGGCACCGTACTGTATGTCGCCAGTTTAGACGGCTAAACTGGCAGGCTAAAATTGGCTAACCGGAGGACTAGCCATTTGTGCTTGCCCATTTTCTTTGTCTCTCCTCGGCCACTTATCAGTACTACACGATGAAAGGTAGCCCATTGTATGCATGCGTGTTTACCCACAAGTTAAGGTTTAATAGTAATATGCAGTGCAACCAACAGTACCACCAGTTAACTGAACGTTGGCACTGACTTGAATGTTTACTACAATGCTAACGTTAAGCCATCGTGCCAACGTAAGTTGTGGTTAAGGCTATTTGGGGGAGGGTACGGTAACGATAGATCTGTTGTGAAGAAAATGCATCGGTCCACATAGCATCAATTTCAACCTTGTCCAATACGAGTTACACATAAACCGTTGTTTTTCTCTGCGCAATGGCACCCAAGTAGGAGCACGTTAATATAAAGACATTGCTTTTTGATGGTTTCTTTTATTGTCGAAATCAGATTTATACATGTGTACCCGTACATAAAACTATTTTAACATGCATTGTTTGATGCATTACATCTTGCAACTTATACCGGTAGGTACAGGTAGTAGGACAAGACATTTACAAATAACTTAAGTTTAACGTAACATTGTTTGCCATGTGATTATTAGATATTGTAGAATACGATGTTTCAAAATAACATTATCTGACAATATTTGGCTTCTCGTAGTTAAAACATTTATAGAGTTGACACATTTTGTTTAAATAGTTTACACATTTTGAAATTACAAATTTATTATTTATTTTATTGTGCCAAAGTTATGGTTTGCATTGTATACTTTAATGCAATGGGGTCAAAATGTCTGTCCCTTACCAAAACTCTGGTTTTATCATTCATCACAATATGAGGGTAGTGGACTACCTATGATACCACAATCTGAAAAGATCTGGGTTCAGAACCAAGTGGATGCCCAGATGTCTAACCACTACCTGATATTTATGGTACACTTCAGATAAAACAGTCAGCTGATTAATGACCTGATGGTTTATTTTTATTTTGAGGAAAATCTATTATATGAAAGATGAAAGATGAAAACCAGGAAGTCTCATTTAGATCTGAAATCTCCTTTACAATAGAGACCTGGCCAAAGTAGCAGTGGTACAGAAACATAACATATTAAAACACATACAACTTGGTAGTGGGCCCAGACCTTTAGACCCCACTATGCCTTTGCCTACTTATTTCCTGTATAAGAAACTGTCTGTTTGTTGTCTTGCAGGGTTTGAGAGCATTCTGGAGGGAATCTATGGCCCTATGCTGCTTAGAGACCTCAATATTTTTGATGGTGGGTTTTGTTTGTATACAACTTATTAACAGCATTGCCACTATGTAGGAGCTGTCTAACTTTGTATGATGACAGACATGTGTGCATTGCATTGTAATATGCATTTGTATTTACCGTTTGAGTCCTAAAATGTGAACTATATGCATTCTTGCAGTAGTAGAAGGCCAGATGGTTCATAACCCAGCTATTGTTATAGCCTCAAGTAACATAAATCAAATGTGTGTGCGCGTGTGTGTGTGTGTGTGTGTGTGATGTATTATACATGATTGATTGACACGACTTTCAGACTGTGAACCTGAAGAAGTGGACGACTGGTCTGTGGAAGCCAGCTGCTCTCACTGTTCATTCTGCAACCTGCCCGTGGATAAACTTGGTGTAAGAAATCAGTTCAAAATGGGGAAACATCTAGCGCTTAAAATCCTTTTCACTCTGTCTTAGCAACATTGAACAGGGAGTTCAAACAGGATGCAGGCTGATTAATCACCAGTAATGTGATCGTGTTCTGTTGTCTCCTTCTCCCATACAGGACCACATTGCTGCAGCCTCCTCCCCCCTCTCCTCCCCTTCAGATTACTCCCCCTGTCAGGTGTCAAGCCTTTCCGAAAGTAGCCAATCAGCTCACAGGTTCCTACAAGCGGTGTTCTACAAAAAAGGTGCGTGCGTTCAGTGGCATTTCTAAGGCTAGCAATCCCACCATGATCACATCTACACACATCTCATGAGGCAATGTTGTTTTTATTTTATTCATGTTACTTTTATTATTTAAACCTTTTATTTAACAAGGAAGGCAACATTGAGATTATAATCTATTTTTTCCAAGAGCGTCGTGGCCAAGATGGGCAGCAGCAAGTCATATACCAAAAACAGAAAATAGTTAACAGTTCAACAACAACATAAATACAGTAGCAAAGCAAGGTTGTTGTCATGACCACCACTTTCCGAACTTGTTTCAGCCAATCAAAGCAGGGATCACCACCAGATTTTCCCAGACCAGTACTATATATAGACCAGCTAATACTATTGCTTGATGTTTACAAAACATGTGTATGCCTGTCTCTGAATAAGGAAGGATATACAGATTCTTTTCAAATATTTAGTTTGGCCTCTTCTGTTTTGTTTGTTTTAAACGAGTCATTTCATGTTCCTTTTCACTTGTTGACACAGTTCCTTGACTTCTAAATGCAATGTAGTTGACAAGCTTAGGTGAAAATACCACATAGTTTATGTGGAATAGCACATCATACAACAACTCTTTAGATAAGTCTGATTTCAGTGACTGTTGCCTTTAAATGTAACAAGTCACTGCCTGGCCCGACTTCCATGTAGCTGTGTTGACGTGAGGCTACGACTGCTTTACTGCTAGCATCGGTGCAGGCTGCTCAAACGCGGTTTGAACATAGTTTCATGGGTTTCGGACCACATTAGTGCTGGGACGATTAGTCGACATAACCAACGTAAATATGTCGATTTGCTAAATATACCGTCGACTCGGAAAAATCTACCTATAACTATGCTCCGATCTGAAAAAATAGTGCCGTCAATGGACTATGAAAGGCAGCAATGAGCTGCGAACGCGCTTAGTAATCCTGAAACCAAAAGAAGAAGACAAATGTGTGGCATGGTGTGTTTGGGTACCTACCCTAATACATCCACTGATGTCTGTAGCAGATTAATTCGGTCCGGTTTATAGCCCATGACGCGGTAAATGCCAGGCGAGCAACAGCTAACAATGTTAGCGTTAGCACTCTGCTAGATGAAGCGTGTGACATGCATTTGTACAAAGCCTCAATGAAAACATTGCGGGATACAGTGAAAGCACTTAAAATATTGCTAAATAATGCTGTTACCAATGTGTGTTACACAGATTCTGAGGGAGCACCCTATGGCATCGACTGGATTTATATATTATCAATGATGTAGTTATCCGATTAATCGAATAAATAATCGATATATTAATCTACCAAAAAAATAATCGTTTGGTACAGCACTAGACCACTTATGGTTTAATTTCAGCAGTGTTTTTAAGGTGTTAATATTGTGCATGAATTCCGCCTCGTCGTCCAGACTACAGTTAAGGATACAGGCGGCAGAATGTATTTCATTGTTGTTCATGTCAACAACACAGCAGTAACTGGGTCACACAGCCCTGTGTAGGAACGATGTTGATAACCAGGCGTGTATCTACTTAAACACATTATTTCATGAATGAAGGTTAAATTATACCATAACACAACATCACAGGTATTCTTGCCACCTAAACAGCCATTTACCCATAAGCACGTATTATTTAATGAATGAAGGGTTACATAGCATGAAACTGCAGCCGTTCTTGCCACTACAGGGCTATGATAGATAGGTGACCAGCTGCTAGGTGCTAGCAACAACACAAATGGATTTGGTTAAAATTAAACAAAGACCTATTCTAACTTTGTTATTATCATGGATGTAACGTTAAATGTTTCTGACTGATCACTGACCCAGATAAAAACATTATTAGTTGCGCTACCAAAAACGGCAACCCGTTTCCGGCAGAGGATACAATTTTGGTAGTACATGCAAGTGCGTCTTTATCAATGAGCAATGTTTAGGTTAAGTAAATCAACACATTATTTAAGCAGCCTATTTCTAATCTATTTACGGTTTCTGAACAATAGCCTATATTAATCTAATATAGTTAATATAGTTAGTATAATATATTATAGTTTTTTATGTGCACATGACTCTTGAGTCCTGCAGTCTCAACTTGTTTATGCTAAGGTAGACTGCAGTTACTGTATCAAAAAATAGATGTACAGATTTGGTCATCTGCAAATGTTAAACATTAAACTTTTACTTACCGTATGTATACCGTACTGGCAATCAACATCAGTTCCTTGCCTTGCATATGTCACTGATACTGCGTCATCCTCATAGGGGCGTTACCAAACAAACTGTGCAGTAATCTACGCAACATACGCACGTTTCTCTTATTCACCTGTTTCCCCGCCCCTCTCCCCTTTTTAGCTAATACAGACCAAGAAGCTAACAGTCCACTTTGAAAAGCTTACTACTTCTCCGTGTCACATCGATATTGCTAATTCCACAAACAACTAGAAATACTAGGTTTTCATGGAATGGGTCTTTTAAAGCATGTTCTACATTACTGCCCTGAAGCGGTGTATGTTATCCTTTGTGTTTATCTATTTATTTAAATTTAAAAGTAACCCTCTCTGACCAGATGTTCCCTTGGGCTGTGATTCCAACATACCACTGGTGGCCCAGGAACTGATGAAGAAGATGATCCACCAGTTTGCCATCGAGTACGCCTCTAAGAGCCATGCCCACACCACCACCAACGGCCTCGCCAACGACACCCCTGGCTCCTCGCCCGGCTCCCCGTCCAACATGGCTGACTCAGAAGCCCCTCTGGACCTCACCCTGAGCCGCCACAAGGATGGCGAGCCGCAGCCAGGTAATGCAGCTGTTGCCTGTGGATTGTCATCATAGGATGCAATGTGTATAATAAGACTGAAATGAAACACTGAAGTGACTAAAATGACTTGTACTGTCATCAGACTTATCACTGGAGTGTCGCCATGGTATGCTCTGGCTACAATGGTATGATTTGGAATTCAACCTGAAGCATATGTGAATGGACAATAATTCAATGACATTGGAATTGACATTATTCCTATTAGAACCGGGTTAAAAGCCCAGCCCGAAAGAACACGCTCCATATAAACATTTCAATCGGAAGAGAAACGGCTATCCCGATTGAAATTTTATTCCGAAGCAGATGGGTAGTATAACCTGTTCCATAACCTGATTGAAAGAAGAATTGTACCATGTAATCCAGCGGTTTTTGGGTTAGCTACCCCCTATCCATTATGCATCAAATAATTTCCCCAAATATTAGTATATTAATGATTAATATTATTCAAGCAATTAACACAGTTGTGCATTGTTATAGAAGGTACAAAGCCATAACTACGGTATTTAATAGAGCACTGATGGCATTTTTTTTCTTGTGTGCCATTTTTCTGATCTGATGCCTGCTGCTAGGGTTGCAAAGAGTAAAAAGAAAAGTATTATCAATGTAGCCTATCACTTTTGGGCACAACATGCAGTGTAGGCTAATGGCAGAACTCATTTAGCAGACTTTTGAACAAACTGTGCCATTAGCTTACACGTTTACTTTTATTCCTAGACTTAAATATGATAATGATTAAGGAAGACTAGTTCACCACAAGACCAATGTATAACACCTCAGAGAACTTCCTTTTTTGTGTGGACTACTTTGAGATACTCAAACTCACGCACTATAAACATTATGGATGAATCATTGTCCCCGGTTTTCCTGTTATTTACGATGCAGCTCTCCGGCATCATTGAATAGCCTAATATAATTCTTAAACTGAATGCAAGGAAAGTGTTGTTTAGATATGGTTTTAAATAGGATCACGATTGAGCGATGCAGGCATAACGTGGAAGAATAGGCAACCAATGTAGGCCTATGACCTGGCAATACAGTATTTATAAATTACTATGTCCACCTTAAATGTTTATTTGTTTTTGTGGGAATGCAACATTTTTGTTGTTGTACAACACTTGGCTGTCACAGGAAATATGCGCTTTCCCAGAGCGCATCCTGACGATAGAGTTTTGTTCAGTCGCAGTGGCGTAAATGGCAGGTTTTAATGTTGCTGCAGTGTCCGACTGCTACTGAAACCTTAATTAGGCCTAGCTAACAGTAATGCCAACTTACAAGCTTGATTCATGAACATGGTTATAATTTTCTGAACGTTGAAAATGCTGACCTGACGTCTCTGGTAGTCCTGATTCCCGGTAGCCCTACTGCAGCATCTGCAGGCTGATGTCTCTCTCACTTTGGTCGAAACAAGTGTTGTACTTTTGTACTTTGACAGCATTAGCTTGGAGTGTTCGTTGTTTCTTATTTTTTCCACAACTCCCTTTTCTCATCCTCTTCTTATATTTGGAGAATAAACTAAAATGTAGGTTATAAAAGCTAAATAATCTGACGACTCTTGCTGGTCTGTAAAGTGCATTCAGGTTTTCACTGGGAAGGTCCCCCCTCCCCCCTTTTGGATTTTGGATTGGCCCAGTAAAATAGTTAGTATTGTAATAGTTATTATTGTTTTCAGGCCCTGCTTGAAGTGAAAATGGCAGATTGACCTACTTCTTTTCCTTTATATTTTGCATGGTGCAGCGGCCATAGCCTACACGGCCATAACACTGACTGGCCGTTTGGGAAATTCCCCGATTCTGGTTTCAGACCAGTTTTTCTAAAGTAGTTGATAGTTTAAACTCGTATTGCTATGCATATTTGGTGTAAACTCGCCAAAAAGCAAACACCCCCCAAAGGCAGCTCAACGCACCCTTCCTAAAATATTGTTTCCAGCGCCCCCCGTCGTCCTCTGAACGCCCCCTGTGGGTCGGTACCGCCCACATTGAGAAACACTAAAGTAAACGGCCGATTACTTTGTGGTTGCGTTATTCTGCGCATGATCCGTCTCATGCTACAGTTGCTTTTTATGTGATGCCGGTAGGCTATTCTGCACAGCCGCTGTACAAAGACCGGACAAAATAATCGCGACCCGTGTAGACCTGTCACAATAATTACAACATCGACTCATCTGCGACACATGGACATAACATTGATAATGTTTCTGACTATGCTAATATTGTATTTTCACGAGTGATGCTCATATAAGACAGTTAAAGTGCTGCACTACGGTACTCCCGTGCTTTTGTCTGACTGCTTGCAGGCAGCGGTACACCCACACACACACACACACACACACACACACACACACACACACACATAGCGGACAGGGGATTCCCCATTGGCCTTGAGGAAAAGGTATTGTATTGTTCAGGTAAAGGTGTTTTTCCCGATGACTGCATAATTACAGCCAACTACGTTTAGAAAAATAAATACTAAAATACAGCATTTGTTTTATTTGCTTCACGATTTGTAGCCTAAAGCTGGCCCCACACTACAGAATTTTTTGGCCCAAATCCCCCTATGACTGAATCGTCTAGTGTGTAGTTTTGTAGGATTAAAAAAGAACAAATGGGAAAAGTCTGTCGTTATGTCTGTGGTACCCAACATTTTAAAAATCGCTTAAGATTTGAAAATCCTGTGGTGTGTGGCCAGCTTTAGCCAAGCTATGAAACTGGTTTAACAAATAACAATGAATAATTCATGTCACAAGACAATAGCGGAACAGAGGTGTGTGTAGAATTGACAAACAGTTTGCTGTTTGCTTTGAGTTTGCCGCAAATATAAGCAGTCTGTTAGAGGAGGTAGTTCTCAGTCAACACACATTGGCGCTGGACGAAGAGCGACAGTTAAAATCTAATGTTTGGAATGTTTACACAATATTTAAGGTCAAAGCAAACGTGTGTGGGTCACACAAATGGACTCACACTCTGATGTACCTACAACAAGAAGCTAGCCAGTTTAAGACTTTTTGCTTGTGGGACACGTTAAACATCTATTCCGATAAGATGCGACAGCAGATGTGAACACAAGACCCGATTAGGTGACATTCCATGTAAACCATTAACCCAAAATCTTAAATTGGAAAGATTCCATTGGGAAAGACAACAGTGCCCATGTAAACCCAGCTAGTAATTAATTTGAGGTTTTTGACTCCTGTACTCAAATGAGCTTTACCACTGTGCTGACACACTGACTAGTGTTACTTATGTCACGGGGACAGATGGAGTGCTAGACCTCTCCAGGAGGAACTCCTGCACAGCAACCTCATCACAAGCCAATCACAAAGCCCCAGGGTAAGTGCCTTTTTGCCGTATATGAATTTGAAGGTTAATTGATGTGACACGATGATGAGCATCATCATAAGTCTAGTCTGTAAGGATTGTAATTCATTTTCAGCTCCTCCCTTTTTTTTCTTTAGTTTTGTTTTTCTCTCCCACCCCATTAATGAGCCAAGGTTGGATATCAATGGCATATCTGCTGGCAATCAAGTGCATATATTTCATATAAACAAAAATACCATAGATGCATCTTCCACAACAACAAAAATTGCAAGAAATGACAAAGTCAAATGGTAATGTATTGTACGTAACACCACATCTGTGATTGTATTTTAATTTGCAGTTTTTATTTATTTAATGTTTAATACAACAACAATATATGCTGCTGCTGAATTCTGTTTAAATGGTAACTGTAGTGGTCCCTTTTTTATTTTCCACTGCTAATTTGTTTAACGATATATAATAAGATAATAAGCTGTAATATGTCAAACGACCAGTTCTGGGTATGGTTGTCTTTCTGGCAGAGACTGTTGTAGTTTAGAACAAAAACCAGTCTAACAACTCAGGAATTATTAATATTAGAAAATCATCTCCTTCTATTCTATATCGTTTATGTCTTTCCACAATTATGCATGTTTGATCAACAGTACTCCAGAGTACTCTGTTATCTTTCTGTAATATTCTTGGATTGGTCAAATGAAATCCTTCCAATAAGGTTTCCTATTATTTTGTTTACATGCTAGAAGCAGGTGCCCTCGCTAATTTAAAGCTTGCCGTTTAGTTACTCCAAATGCCTAGGGCCTAGGCTGTATGTATTTTAGGCATAATGGTTTAAGAAAACATGTTATATGATTGAATTAATGATGTAAATAATATAATGAGTAACGCGATGTGTACATCTTCCACCACACTTTTACTATCCTCTTCTAAAATGTCTCTCTGGTCTGACCCATGCGTATAGCCTCTCTATGCCTAGTCAGTTGTCACTGTGTCAGAGGCTCAGCCCGGGTTGTGTCTGCCTTGTAGTTCTACGGGGTTGACTCTTTTATCTCTTGTTGAACGGTAACGTCACGGCGACAGCACTCGTAAAGGTAACATGTTGCCACCGCCTCAAGATTGCACAATGAGGACGCCAGTGAAGTACGTCGCGATTTTACGTCCTTGTTTGTTTTTTTTTTTCCTTCACTGATCCAGTCGTGTGACGTCTGATCACCCAGCCCTCAGGCACGTAGGACCCTCACTGGAGGAGCGCACAGACGGAACAGTGGGCCGTGTGAGTGCCAAGTTACCACAGCCAATCACAGGCCGTCCCACCTGGATGTGAAGAGGCATTACCTCACACAGACAGTGCTCAGCGACACTCACTCACACACAGCAGCATGCGTGTGTGTGCGTGCGTGCGTGCGTGCGCATGATGGCCAAGAGTGTGAACACACAAAGCCACAGGCACGAAAACGCAGTGATGTTACCAACACAAGGCATAAAGGAGTGGACCCCCCACCCCTCCACCCCTCTCTCCCAACCCTGTCCCCCCTCCATCGCCTCCATCTTGACCTGCTGTTTGGTCCTCCCACCCCTAGGAGGCGGCGCAGGCAGAGGGAGGAGTACGTTGAGAGGAGCTGGGAGCTGTCCTCGGGGCTGCTGTCTAAGGCCTTAAAGGACATAGGCTCAGGGCGGCTGCAGGAGCAGCGTGCTGCGCTGCTCTACGGCATACCCCTGCCCACGCTGCGCCAGCGGGGCTGGGCGGAGGAGGGGCTGGAGCTGCTGCGCTGCCTGGCCCCGCCCCCCTCCCAGCCGCTGGGGGGCGAGGCCCGCCTGGTGCTGCAGAAGGTGGCGGCGTGGGCGGAGAGGGCAGAGGTGGGCGGCGTCGTGGACGAGGAGGAGGACGGCGGCGGCGGCGATCCCCGCTTTCCGTCGGCCTCCCTGTCGTTGTACCGGCAGGGCGTCCCCCTCTCCTTCCCCCAGCTCAGGGACGCCCTGCAGCCCACGCCCAGCCCCACCCCAGGCACAGAGCCCGCGGCCGCCCTGCGCATCCCGCGGGTCCGCGCCGCCTCCGGCCACAGCAGGGCGGCGCAGGCCCCGCACGCGCGCACCCTGTCCGCGGAGGCCGCCCCGCCCTCTGTCACACCCGTCGCCAGGACGCCCGCCCCCTTCAGACTCAGAGCGGCGCTCCTGGAGGACGCCGGTTGCCCTGCCCGCCGGCCAGGCCCGCGCAGCTCCCCGCCGGACGAGCCGGAGGGAGGGGCCGACAAGCAGCCGAGGAAGAAACGCGGCCGCTACCGCCAGTACGACCACGATCTGCTGGAGGAGGCCATCGCCATGGTGATGGCAGGCCGCATGAGCGTGTCCAAGGCCCAGGGGGTGTACGGGGTTCCTCACAGCACACTGGAGTACAAAGTCAAAGAGCGCACCGGGACGCTGAAGAACCCGCCTAAGAAGAAATGGGCCGCTCCTTGTTCGTCCAATTCCTCTGGTTCAGGTACAATGTCTGGTTCCAATATCTCAGGGACTGCTGATGCTGCTGCAAAAAGGTTCTAGGCCACGAAATGTCTGGAACACTTGAACTCTTCACCTCTTGCATAGAAGATGTAGGTTTTTCTGGAAAATGGTTGTTATAACACTTGCCTTTTATATAAACTATTACTATTCAGGTCTTTTAACTGTGTCTTTTGTATAATGTGACAGTCATTCTTTAAACCGTGTTTCTCAGTCTTGGTCTCGGCAGACATTTGGACACCATGTCCAGGTTAAGATCCATCAGAAGAATGGGGAGTTAAGCTTTCCTGTCAGCCTGCTTGCCTAGAGGCAGGACCCCTTCTGGTGTGTGCCTGGGATCATGAGTGAGATACATAGTTGTAGAATGTTCTGAAGCTCAGAACAGAAGCGTGACTTATATTCAGCTAATAGGTTATTCAGGTTTGATTGAACTATTAAAGCTCCTTGCTTTTGGAGCAATGATTGTTATCTGCAGTTTTTTTCCCTCTTACTCTGGGTAGCTCACCTAGACTAATGACGTGACTTGGAGCCATTGTAACATTATAAACCCACTACTTGTATACAAGACAGCTGAAATACTTTTTTTTTAAATGTAACAAGCTCTAGTGGCTATACTCGTCCCTCATTGAGAAAATCTGAGATTATTTTATGAAAGCCATTTTGTGTGTCTCGCTTTAAAAAAAAAAAAAAAATCTCCCCCTTCCCACTTTATTTGTGAAAGCTTGTCTGAAACTTGTATTGGGTATAGTTGGAATACAGCTGTAAAGCATGTCTCAAAATATGCACTGATTTGCCTGGGAATGGTATGCTATTGTGTATTATTTGTAAAATGTTTTATTTTTTTGAATCACAGATATTTACAAGCTCTTCTTCTACCTGATTGCTTTCAACCTCATACTGTATATGACTGCTGCTTAAAATGTATACTGTATGGGTTTCCCAGGCAAGAAACACAGTCAGCTCAAAGTATCTTATTGTACATAATTAACACAATTCCCAGCCCCATGAAAAATGGGAAGTCTGAGGACATTAGTTATTCCAGTTGGCCATAGATGGAAAAGGCATCTTGCCTAAAGATGACTTAATTGAATGCAAGACACGTGGGCTAACTTGTCTGGGAACATGGATCCTTCTTTCATTGCTGAACCTCAGATGGAGACATTCCATTACCCGTGCTACTACCAAAGCAGCAGTTCAGGGGAACCCACACACGAAGCTGCTTTAATTTATCTTGCTGCGCTTGTCAGCTTGTCTGTCTCTCTCTAACCTCGTTGCCACATATACCTCTAAGCTTATCTTGTTGCTTGCCTGACCCAATGTCTGATTTCATATCTAGGACTCCATATATACCGCATACGCTAGGGTACGAGCTCTTTCTTATGTCAGTTATGACTAGTCAGTCAGTAACTAGGCATAGCTGAATGTGAAAGTGTTTGAGATATGGATAGGAAACAAAACAAGGAATGGGATATTGAACAATGCTTTCTGGCATTTACAGGAGCTATGCCATGATGTTTTTAAACTGTGATTTCCCTTGGAATTTTACAAAACATTTAAAGCTGTTTATGTGTGTATGTCATTTGTAAATAAGTTAAGTTAACAGGTAAGGGTTGTGAGATCTGATTTCCAATTCAGTAGCAATTCAACCCTTTAATATTGGCAACTAAACTGAATGTCTGCTCATAACAGTACACCAGTGCCTGTCTGTGGGGCTACTGCGAAGTGCAGCACATTGTCTTTACTCTGGGAATTATCTGATATTTATCAACAAACTAACTTATGAATGAGCCTAATTAACCTTTTGAGGACAAAGATTACTGTACATCTTTTATTGCAGTATATTGTTAAAACACTCCTCCAAACAGTTAACTAGGCTTGTATGTTTTTTCTTTATTTGTTAAAATTCTGCCTACTACTGAACTAAAGTATTGACAAATCTATAAAATTACAAGAAATCTGCTATTTATGCATAAATCATAATTGCACTATGATTTATAAGAAACTATTATTGTGAAAAAGTTTGTTGTTGTTGTTGCTAATATACTTATTTATTGATTGTGCTTCAGAACTGTGGTTTGAGTAGTTTGATTGTACTCTTTTTGTAATGACACTTGCAACTTAAAATGTGTATTGCTACAATTGCATGAAGGCTGTTAAATTTCAGCCTACATAATTTATTAAGTCCTGATCTTACTCCCTTGTTAAACATTGTGATTGACTAGTGCGTCTGTTACGATTCAATTGTCTGGCTCAGACACAACAATTTCTAACTCGCGTAGCCATGTTCTCCCACCCAACTACGGGAGTAGAAGTAAATGGATGTTAAGATAAATTGTGAGCTAAGATGCGTTGATTCGACCATTAAAATAAATATATTAAAAATAATAGCTTTCCTTTTGATTTGATTAGTGGGACTGCTGTTGATTACCTACAGTGTGAGCGTTCTTGCAATCGGTCTGTTATGCTTTCAAGCAGATTATCATTTTGCATACAGCAACTCATCCAATAAAACAGTTCTGTAATCTCAATTTGTTTTGTTTTTGTTTTATTAAATAAACAGCAGGCATACTGTATATTTACTAGGCCTTATCATGGAATATTAGCAGCTATCAAAAATAAGGTAAAACCAAGTTTTTATTTATAGCCGTGAGCATATTGACTGCATATACATGCACAAAATATTGTGCTTGTTGACTTTATTCTGAAAAAGACATTTCTACATGATGCATGTTTACATGCATCCTTGCATACTCCGATTAACATAATATTCTGTGTTCTACAAATATGCCCTTTTAATAACCTTATTGTACGGGGGGGGGGGGATTTCCCTTCACCTTTTTAACATAACTCATGTTCCAAAAATAGAAAGTTTAACTGCTGGAGCACTTCCAAATTTACTTCTTCGTGTCAAAATCTCTCAAATGTTCAATAATTTTCAATGATTTCTTATAGAGAGTAAACAGGCACGAGACCTGCATACATGTTCACACATTATTAATTTCAAAATGCTACATTCGGATTATTCAAATTATGTTTATATGACCTTTGGAATATTATTATTGTGCATATAAACAGTCATTGTTTTAGTATTTTTCTGTCTCAATTTGACCATAGATCCCAAATAACATTGAATTCACTTTGTATTATTTCCTTCAGCATGCCTCCCCTTAAGGAAGAATTGAGGGATCCTGTGAGCCAGGAGACTCCTAATGGGCAGTTCAATGGAAACACTGCCCTGGAGGCTGTCCTCCGCTCCCTCTGTCCAGCACACCGTGGTTTGCTCAGTCAAATTCTTACGATGGCGCGCCAGGAACGAGTGCCCTCTGTGCCACGCGGCAGACAAATCCACCTGAATGACTCTCATTGCCGCCTCCACTCTGTGCTGACACCAGACAATATTGCCTCTGCCCCATTTACATTTGGTCACTGTAAATCCCGTGGCAGCAGTCCACACTATGCCCTCGTGGATTGCGAGCATCACAGTAATGCTCTGTATCATCCGGCAGACTCCAAGTCCAAATACAACACCCAGCCCTACCGTTTCAGCGACTGCAAAAGCAAAGCTCCTCAGGGCTCAAGCTGTTGCTGTGTACAGAGGTGCAGTATGGCAGCCTACCCAGTATTCTGCCTGAAGAGTCTCCACTGCATTTCCTGCCAGAGCTTGGCTGTAAGTCAAATCGGCAATGTCTGTTCGTTTGCGTCCACTTCTCCTTTGTCGTCGAATTTGTGCTCCTTGTCTTCATTGTGCTCTGCTTCTGCCATTCGCTGTGGCCATCACAGTCCCCACCCACCAACCACCTCTTGTTTCTCAAACCACACCTGTCTTGCCCAAGTTAGGCACTCAAGAGAGGGAGGAGGTAGAGATGAGGATCCTTCTTGTCCTGTGCTAAAGCGAGAGCAGAGCCCTTCCCCTCCCCCACTTTCCCCTATACCATCAGACATCAACACTGAAATAGAGGAGAAGCCTCCCTGCCTGCTACACCACACACATGAGGGTAATGTCTCCTCTCTACCGGTAAAGGTGAACCATTATCTCATGGATGCCAGCCAAATGGAAGTGGATGCAGACACCGTCACGGACGAAGAGCGGGGGTGTGCACATCCAAGTCATAGATCCGGTAAGATCCCAAGTGGGACGTTACTAAAAGACGTTGTCGATCGTTTCAGTGAGAAACTGGACACAATCGCACCTTTGGAGAAGGACACGCCTATGAACTCCTCAGCCATTCCTAGCCGTGAGAAAGAAGGGCCAGTGACTTCCTCAGTCAATGAAACCTTACAGGTTAATGCACACCTGAGTGAAATAATCACCACAGTGCTTCACACAGGCTGTGACAGTGACTACAATCTGAATGAGCTGTTAAGCCGCCATGACGGCAATGAAGCAAAGTCACCAAACACCCGCTATCGCCGTCGACAGGAAGTGCTGGCTGCTATAACGACACCACCTGATCATGCCTCCACCAGACGGCACACGTTACAAATTAAACGGGAGCTTGCCATGCTTGCCGCTAAGTCGCCACCAGCAAAGAGGGTTCGAGTGAATGATAGTGGTAATGTTCCTTCGCCCTCATCCAGTTCTTCAGACATAACACCTCTTAAAGAGGACTCTGTAGGAATGGTGAATCATGTTGGGCATAAACATCATATTGGTCAAACTACTGAGGAAAATGGAATGAAGTATGTTACTGATGAGGAGCGCATCATTACTGGAGGAATTGAAATTAAACATGCGACACTGGATGACAATAAAATTGATATTGATTTTAAGAGTGGCGAAGGACTAGACTGCACAGAGACTGAACTATTTAGGGTGGAACCGGGAATTGAGCTCCAAGACAAGGGAGTTGGAGTTAAGGTAAAAGATGAAATACAGGCAGTAGTGATTACAGAGGAAACAATTAAAGTAGAAGAGAGGGAAATAAAGATAGCCACCAAGGAAAGCACAGATATCCCAACTGACCTGCTGACTCACATTGATGGTAAGAGCTGCGACAAATATGATGGGTGCCACATTGAACATGATGGTAATCAACAGGATGCACTGTCTGATGGTGGCAGCACACCAGCTGGAGAAATGATTTCTCACAAGTCTGTTAGAATGAGAAGAACTAGTCTTGAGTTGAGCAACACCATTGAGTCCACAAGATCTAGAAGAAACATAGTTCCTCCCAAACGCTTCTCTTCCTATGTTACGGAGCCCAGAAAGATGTGCTTTGTTGCTTGTTTCTCTGAGAGAATATTCAATCAGAGAACAACTAAAGACATTGTGAAACCTGCGACCCTGGATGCCTTCTCAGTCTCTGATGGAAACGCCACTCAGTTTGACTCAATCTCAACTGAGACTACAAGGAAAGTTGATTTTCAGTCAATCCCCAAAGAACAATCTGTAACCTCTACTAGTGTGTCTAATGATCTCAACCAGGGAACATTGGTCAGTGAAGCTAACAAAACACTTAACCACAGTGTGAAAATTAGGACAAGTTTTAGGGAGGGTACAGCGTCACCTGTATCAAAACTACAGGATGCGGAGTCACAAAACCCTACAATGGCAGATGTTGCCCTAAGCTTGCACAACTCCCAGGCCCAGTACATTAGCCCTATTAAACTAATGTATGCCTCTCCAGTTAAGGATGACCAAGGACTTAAATACAGCCTGAAGTCAGCAACCTATGGTGTTGGTGGTGAAGTAGTGCAAGAACTATTTGACCCATGTGAAGAGTCTTCATGGGGACTAACCTTAGAAAACAACAAAACCCCATGTACTGAGACTACGTCCTCACCAGTGACATTAGTTTCTTCACCACCAAAAGCTGCAGGCTTGTCTCCCAGATCTTCATTGACACAATCCAAATTGTCTTCTTCACCTTACAAGTCTGCTTCCTCATCGCCTAAAGTAGGAACCAGAAGATCAGGAGACGGTATTTCACCAAGGCGTGCAAATGGAAGTGCAAATCAGAAGTCAACTGGTGATTGTCTATCTTTTCACGAGACGTCACCTAAGAGGCGACCAGGCCGCCCCAAGAAACTGGGTCCACATTTAGAGAAGATAAAGAGACCAATTGGTAGACCACGTAAACAGAAGGTTGTTGAGCCAGTAAGAGAAGCAAATGCAGAAAAATATGTTGTAAGGCCTAACATAGATAATGCAAACAAGAACCTCAAAGTCACAGTAGTTTATGGCCGATCAAGAAGGAACAAACGGCTAGTCTCTGAAGACTTCAGTAAACTGCAAATGGAGCTCCATGAAGTTCAGCAAGCAGTGGATCAAGAAAAAGACTTAAACCATTTACTGCAGAAGTCATGCTCAAATAGTCTCAAACCTATTTCAACCGAATGGTCTGAGGAGTTAAATTTGGTCAGACCTGTGAAAGACAAGGAGTATGCACCTCACTCCAGTAGGAACATCACATGTCAGAAGCTGCATGGTGATGTAGCAATTAGGAAACCAGGACGACCAGCAAAAGTGAAAATTTCTGGAATCTCTGTTACAGTGACCAATGTATCCCCTCGACAACGCAAGATCCAATTAAGCAGGGATACCAGGCAGTCTTCAGAAACCTTCCGACGGAAAAGGGAGCTTTTACCAGAGTTCAAATCTGCCAAAGACTCCAGGGCAATCAGTCTTAGAGCGAGCAATGACTGCAGTCAAGCAGGAGGACAGCTAGAGGCAAAGGAAGAAGGTCCAGACAAAGAGGCAGTTGGGCCAGTTGCAGTTCGCCATTCAGTAAGGGTACGGAAGCCCTCTATCTACTTGCTGCACTCTGTGGCCACCTCAACCTCTAGGTCATATAGCCATAGCACAGCTCTGTTGCGGCGCTCCAAACAGCTTCTACTGACCAAGGCCAGCAACCAAAGGAAACAAGAAGAATATCAAGGGGGAGGAGAAACCACAAATGAGAAAAGAAAACCCAACAGACATGTAAAAACACCAAACTGTCAAGACCTGCGCCAGGTGGCAGGGGTGTCAGTAAACTCAATCTTTCCTCCTACAGAGACAATGAGATGGTGGTCGGCATCAGCTGAGCAAAATATATTCAACCAGGAGCTTGCTAGGCGAATTAGGCTGATCTCTGACACATGGGTCTCTAATGCTGTTGAGAACCAGGAAGAAGCAAGATTTAAACCTAAATTGGGCACTAAAAGCTCATTCATAAAAAGATCCAGACCTTCCTCAATGGTTCAAATGCTGTTTGACTGTCCCCCTAACAACCCAAGCTCTTGCAGCATGCAGCAGCTTTGCACCTGGTTTATGCAGACCACAGAGACTCGGTCACTGGCCATTGTCAAGAAGGCAAGCTCCCGAAATCCATATGAGCTCATGCACTACCCCCGATCTTCCAACAAAGGAAGCATCTGTCCCAGTCCCCAGGCGGAACGACTCCGCAAACACATTAAGAAGTTTGCAAAAACGGTGCCAAAGAGTCCATCTGAACATCAGTGGGCACAAGAAAGGCTAAGGAGAAAAGAGAAGGCAACATTATCAAATGTCAAACGGCAACTTTTCCAGTTGTCTGCACGGTTTCCACCAGGCAGGCTCAATAAAGGAGCTCCATGGTGGAGAAGCAGATCACTTACAAAGTACTCAACCACTCTGTTAAGAGCACGGGCTAGATTTCAGAGCCAGAAAGAAAAGATGAAGTGGTTAAAAAGGGAGAGTTTCACACCCAGAGAATCAAAGTGGACAACAGCTGCAAGAAGTGTAAATGGCCATATAATAACAGCACTACAACCGAGAGACAAAGCAACAGATGAAGTATCTGACTGTTCGGAAAACACCTCTACCACCAAGTCTACTGACAATATTCAGGAGCTCGTGGCTGTACCCAAAGAGCACAGACTGAGCTCAGAAGCCTGGAGCCCTGAAAAACTAAAAGAATGCCGGGTATTTCTGAAGAAAATTAATTCACCAGACAATGAGTCTGCTGCAGATGAAGAATGGGATTCCTGCACAGTGACACTGGATGTTGGGTCGCCTCCTGCCTATGGATCTGCAGGTAGTGCCCATGAGGATAAAGCTGTGAATACTGGGAGGAAAAAGAAAAGGAGTGCCTGTAAAGATCCTAGTTCTGCATTAAATACCGTTAATTTGCCCGTGGGAAATGAGAGAGGCAAATTGAAACGTCCAGGGACTGTATCCACTGAACCACCGCAACCACCACCTGTGAAGATGTTAAGACAATCACGAGTGAGGGGCCTCACCGGTCCTAAATGGTCTGACTTCATTTTTGGTAATTATTTCCACATTTTATTTGTAATATGTTTAAGAAAGTTGGCATGGAATTTGCATACTTGCAACCTTTTTAGTCATTAATGTGTCAAATTGCCTTTTTTCTTTTAGACATAAAAACAAATGAACCAGGAAGCTTCAGTCATCCTGGGGAAGAGACTGTGGTGAAATCTGGTGCTTTTGGACATTCAGCTGACCACACCGGCTAGCCACCTCACTATGTTCATGTCTTACATTCAGCAATTATGTAGCAGTCTAACTTAAAAGCTTGAGGTTGCACTATTATTATGGAGCTAAAGTTTCCCCAGCTCTTAATTATTCTTTATTTTTGAGTTTGTGTATGTATGTACAGAATATTATGTTTTTTTTTTTTTATTTGCCTTCTTCTGTTTAAACATTTTACATTTTTATTTCCTGGAAAACTCTTTAACATTAAGCCCAAGAAAATTTGTTTTATTGAATGAAGGAAACAGCTTGACTGCATTACGACAGTGCCATCTCTTTCAGAAATACCTCATTATAAAGCCAGCAGATTTTCCAAGTTGCAACATTTGAAATTTCGGGCTTATGATCAACCAGTGATGCGATTTTGGTCAAAAAGTATCCAGTGCTACTACCGGTACTGGCACCAATGTAGTGAAAGCAGCACTGCTTTTTTTTCAGATACCTTAATGTTTATATCATTTATTCTATATCTATATAAGTCAATAGACAGATATATAGTTTTTTTTTTTTTCTTCTGAGATGCATTAATTAAATTAGGCCTGGTAATATCAGGAGAATATCCTCACCATAGCCAGAATGTGTAATGGCTATTAAAGTGGCCATAAGTCTCGAGACATGACACCCCTTGAAAGCTATGGGACGATCAAAGGGTATGGCATACAGACGTACAATGTAAATTCTCATTACTTTGTTGGTTTGTGGAACTAATAGCTGGTTCTCGTTTTTCACCCAAAGCATTAATATACTTTACATCACGGGAGAGCTATATTTTGCACTATTCCGTCTGTTGAGATTATGAATCCTTTAGGTCTCACTAAAACCAGCCTAGCCTCTTATTTTGCACAAAGCCCCACTTTCACCCCCTTACTGTAATATTAAGTATTTTATTAGGTGCAATACAAAGCCAGATTATCATTTATTAAGTAATTATCTTATTGCTGACAGACAAATGGATGTTATTCAACTGTAGGTGTCACAAGTACTAATGGCCTGAGATGAATCTTCATGTTTATATTTCATTACTGTTGTGATTGGCAAGGGCATTGCAAGAGCAACACCCTGTATATCACCTGCTCCACATCCCCAAGAGAATTTGTAACAATCCCTAATAGGTCTAATAACACTTACCTGTATTATTGTCTAGATGTTTTCCACTGGTTAAATGCAGGTGAGGAAGATGTATTGCTTGTGTTAATGTGTTTATGTGCAGTAAGAGAAGCCTACCTCTACTAGGGCTCAGCTTGGCCTACATTTTTGTTGTCAAACTGTGATTGACAGGGTTGGCGTGGATCTGTAAACACTACTCTTGGGCCAATATCGTTTTTGCTAGCATTTCATTTAGGAAGGGACACAAGACAAAAGACTGTAAATAGGTCAATATTAACTTTGTATGTCTGACTGGCTGTGTGTCACACCGATTGCCATTTTAACGCCGAAGGGGCCTCAGTCTTGTGACTATCGAACCTAACCCCTCAGTTGAAGTCCCTGGTGCTACACTTGTGCTGTATATTGTCTCTATCAAGTGTTTTTATACAGTCTCTTACCGATGTAACAGTCTTGTCTTTAGAACAATAAAGATAATTTTGAAAGTTTTATATTCAGCTTTTTATTACTCCAGGGTGGATGGAGTAAGCAATGTTGCGAATACATATTTTAACCCCATATAAGCGCCATTCCCAAAATTGGACATTGCAATGGCAGATAAAGTGTTTCGTTTACAGACCCAGGGTCATGTACAAACCACAGATTTGCTTCAGCGTGCGCCAAAAATGGGCAGCTATAGCTGATCCTGAATTTGTGAAAAAATGCATTGTTTACAATCAATTACCTCACCTTTAAAATTATAGGAAGGTAGTTTTGACATTTCATTTGGACACCCTTTTTGCAAATGCTTCCTGCAGCATATATAGATCTCAGTTTGTGTACTACATGTTTTCCAGACGTGATGCTGTAATGACAAACTTACTGTAAACAAAATGAACCGTGGTGTTAAAAGAATTTTCTACAATGCATTTTTTCAGGTTCAATATTGACATGGGGCATTATACTACAGGAGTTGCAGTATCTGTTCAACTGCGGATGTAGGGGATTTTACCTGAGGAGGCCAGGGTCATCATGAGATGATTTAGACAAAAAAAATTGAAATAGTCAAAAGGCCATTATTGTAGGAAGGTGACAATTTATGTCCAGTCCCAGACCCATGTTAGCAGCGTTCCATCAAAGCTAAGGACTATAGCAAATTACATAAAAGGTAGTGGCCTGCTCAGTCAACACACATTTTAATGGGGCTAAAATGGATGAGATGACATTAATAACAATAGACTCAAATGTGAAAAAAATAAAAAGCTATCACTCATTACATGGAATTTAGCAAAATGTAATTCTTATCTAGGTTAGTTTATTCTCTATGATGGAGCAAGGTAAAACAGACTGCCCAGGCAAGGCACCACGGTAACTCTGAACATTTTTGGCAGCAGAAAATAATTAAACTTGAAAGTTGTCATACTGAACTAAAATGTATATATATTTTTAGTAACGAGCGTAGTTTTATGCAACACTGGACTAGCTCCAGAGTGCTCTAAGACATGTTTGCTTCCTGGCTGATGAGGGCAGTGAGGTCCAACTTCGTCTTCTCCAGAGCTGCCGTCTTCGCCCTGCGAGATGGCCGAGCTGCAGGGGTCGCCTCTGGGACGTTCTCGCCATCGCTGGGTGGACCACATGGGACAGGGTGGGAGACGACCGTTAGTTTACGGAACCACATGAGACCGGCTCGGCCTAAAGAGTGCTTCAATTGCGGTAGCGCTTCCTGCAATGGTTTGGATGGCAAACGCTCACCTCTCCTCTGACGATTCTGTCCTTCTGCTGACCTTCCTGCCTCCCTTGGACGGGGGTGCCCTCCTCTGACCTGCAACACACAGACAGACACACACGTACGTTACCTCAAAACGTGACACACACTGGCTCGAAGTCCTGCATTACATGGAGGAACAATTTAGAAGGAGCAATTTAGAAGCCTTACTTCTTTTAGGTCTCTTTGGAGATTTAGAAGAATCCTCCATTGCTGCTTCTACACATATCAGAAACACAAAATAGACTTGTGTATCATCTCTGCTCACGGTATTCAAGCACCATAGATACGACAAGGATGGAGGATGCACATTTGAATCAGGCGTGTGATTGGCCAAGGATCAAAAGTCAGGAAAATTTACAGCGTGCACGAATGCATCCACGCCGCGTAGACAATACCACCAGGGCCTCGTCACAAGATGTTACATGTTTTTGTGTTTGCGTGAGGGAGCTTTGAAAAAGCAAGAATTCTACCCCTCTACTGAACCTTCCTGGGGTTATCCGGGGTATGCAATTAGAGAATTTTGACATTTTAACCATGAAATTAAATATTCTGGTTCACCTTCAAATGTATATGTTCTGATGTTTGAAATATTCATAATTGTAGGATAACGCTATACGTTTTCAACCAAGGTCTAGATTCCAAGATCAAGGTATTTCATACACAAGCCTTATCCAATATGCCTATTGAAATCCTCGAGCCTCAAGCCTCTCATCAAAAATCATATCTGATAGGCTATTGACATTACATTCAGAAAGCTACACTTTGAATAGTCTTTGTAAATCTGATTTAATAATGGCAATATAGAAAATCAGACAGAACCCAAAAGGTAATAATGAAACTTTAGGTGTACACGATTCACGTGGGTCGCTTCGAGATTAACAAGGAAATCCTGATTTTCCGATCAGGAGAAATCACATCACCGTTTAATCCATTTAGCGTTTTGGTAATATGGGATAATCCAGTTATAGGAGAAGCGCTGTGATAAATCAGGTTTAATATTTCTGTTATGCAGACAGTGTGTGTGTAAGCGTGCAAGTGTACACTGTGTGTGAGCATCTGTGTGAGCGTGCACTCACCATCTGTGTTGACGTCCAGTGGCTGAAGCGTGCTGGCGCTGAGCTCGGCCTGCTCCTTGGAGTCCACCAGGTGGTCTACCATCTTGTCCACGGCACGGAGACACACGCGGTCCTTCACCACCTGCTCAGCACAGAAACACACTGGTTGGAGCAAATATGGCGGAACGGGCATGCAGGGAACATACACAATGTCATTTATATATTTAGTTAGTATAATACAAGCTGGAAGGTCGTAGGTTCAAACCCCAGTGCTGACCTAGTGTCTCCACACTATACACCAAGCTACTGTGACACAGCAGTGTTTATCCACCATGGTCCTGGAGACACCCTGCTCCAACACTCCAACACCCATGAATGGGTCATTATCAGGCTCCTGCAGAGCTAGATAACGACCCATTCATTAGAGTCAGGTGTGTTGGAGCAAAATAGGGCTGAAACGATTTATTGACAACCTCGATTAACCCAATTACAAAACATTGTTAAATTTATATATTTATAACTGTGCAAAGTGTTTCTGTGTAGGCCTACTGTCCATGCACTCATACTGTGGACATGGAGTTGCACATACAAACATGTTAAAACCATATGTCTATGATTTAAACATGTCAAACTAGACACGCAAAGCGTTTTATCGTGATATTCTTCAGATCATTTAAATGTCAAAGTAATTACCTAATTCAGATTTACCAGCATGTTAAAGGCGACGAGAAGTGTCTCATAAATTTTGAAGTTGGAAGCGGTCATTTAGTCAGAATGTGTCCATTCCTCAATTTATAATCCCTCAAAGGGTCCACGATGTCCACCGATTAACAATAAAACTAATTATTCCAAGTGGGGCTGTCCTGAATACAATTTTATAGGTTTTGAATGCTTGATGGTTTTGAATACTTGATGGTATTTCCGAATTGAAGTATTCTCTCAAAAACATAATTAAAATCTATAATTAAGAAGTATAACAGAAGTCATCATCAATTTCTAGCTTCAGTGAGACATGTAAACATAGCCATGCACTCAAAATGGCCACTTTGACACGTCAATTGAGCCAGTCAGAGCTGTCAAATAGCATACACCTGTATTAGCCAATAAGAGTGTGTGTTGAATGAATAGCCTCACTCTCTTCTTACAAAAAGAGCCAATTGCCATCAATTGTGTTGATGACACAGTGTAGAGCAGGCAATTACATTTCAACATGTGGGTTTATATGGAGACAGTAGGGATTAATGAGAAAACATGCATGCATAATGTGAAAAAACTAATACTCAACTACTTAACTAATTAACGATCACTTGTTAACTGTCTAGTGGCTCGTTATCAGGATTCTAACGAGTTATTCATTTGAATCAGCTGTGTTGGAGCAAGGCAATGTCTAAAACATGCAGGGCAGTGTTCCCCGAGGACCAGAGTTGGGGAACACTGATCTAGAGTAAACAATGAAAAAGGTAGGCCTACTTATTATTCTACGATATAGATCATATGCATACTGGCTTAAATAATCAATTTAGTAGTATGTACCGTCTTGTCTGAGCAAAACGTGTTAAAGGAATAAAATAAAAGATTACATAGGCCAGTCCAGTGATTAAAGCAATAATAATTAAAGTTTTGTATTTTGATCAAATTAACCACAGAAAATGAAATGCAGGGTCAATACGTTAAACCTGAGCCATTCGTGTTATTATATACAGTGCATGACAGTCTCTCTCATGCACACTCACACACACACCTCACAGGAATGCACAAAATACCACAGAATGCAAAAATATCAAGTGGTGTAATTAGAAATAGGAGCATAAAATGCACTAATCCAATGCAGCAATTATGGCTATATTATTTATGGCAAGAACTCTGTGTTTGTAGCCTACCTGAATCTCCCAACAGTCCCAATTGTACTTAAATGCACTAAACTGGTTTAGTTTTGACATATCTATTTTATACAATTTAGGCAAACCCCAATTTAGATTTTTCGTTCATTATATGATGACATTTCTTATTTTCTATTTTGTGTATGTACTATTACTCTTTACTATAGCAAAATATATTATTAGATTGATTGATGAATCAGAATTCGATTACTAAACTAACCGATAGCTGCAGCCCTATGGGAGACATCTATAAGATGCAGGTCCAGGTAGGGCTGGGCGATATGGACCAAAAATAATATCCCGATATATTTAGGTTGAATACCGATACACGACATATATCGCTATTTTCTATAAAGTGGGATAAATGTTCAGGCATATAGAAAAAAAAAAAAGAAAGCTAACAGAAATGTGACTTTTTTTTGCGAATTAATTGACATATGTGAGCTTTCTCTGGTGTCTCCGCCCCTTTGACACTCTGAACGCACTAAGTACAGGCATGGAGGGAGAGACGAACAAATCAAAAAAGTAATGAAAAAATGCATAATATAACTATTGATATAAATGATAGTTTAATTTTATATCTCTTGAAAAAATTCCGATATATCGCCCAGCCCTAGGTCCAGGGTTGGGAAGCACTGGTCTACAGGGGAGGCGTGTACCTGGGAGATCTGCTGCAGCAGCGTGAGCAGGTCTCTCCTGATGCCCTCGTTCATGCTGAGCTCCAGGCTGCTCAGAGCCTTGGCGTACAGGCGCACCTCAGGGGCCGTGGGGTCCTTCAGCATCTCACCACACACACGCATGGCCATGTGGTCATGGACGCACAGCTCCTGTGTAGGCGGGCGGGTGCGCACACACACACAGTGTTGAGGAATCACTCTAAACAAATGCATGGCTATTTCTGCACACGTGTGGATTGTACGCAAGACAAAAGAAAAAAAGTGGAGGCGGCTCCTCACGTCGGGATTGGCTGAGGGTCTGACCAGTGCGCTGGGGCGGGTCAGCTCCACCAGCAGCTCCATCACGTTGTTGAGGTCTACCTCAGCCAGCGGAGAGGTGGCTGGGGCCATCACCAGGGTCTGCACGGTGGGCAGGAAGCACTCCTCCACAACCTCCTGGTAGGCTCTGGTATGCAAATAAACACACACACCTTTTAGAGCTACATAGTGATATGTAGCCCTAAAAGGCATAGTGATAGAAAGATAGATCTGCGAAGGATTGAGACGACTGTAGCTGTTTCTCTGGTTTTAGGATTTATATAATTGAATATTTTTATATTACATTTACAATATATTTCTAATGATGGCATCTTAATTGTTTTCCCAGAACGCTCTCTATATCCCTCCATCCATCTACACAGTAGATGGACAGTATAAGCGGATTAAATGGATAACTAATGCATGGTGGTAGACAGCGATAATCAGATTTGTGCAAGTTTCCAATACTTTCATGGTGGTTATTAGATTCTCACCACAAACATATTCGTTTTAATAACTGACTTAATAACTGCCGGGTCTACTGGCCTGGCGTGGCCAGACTAATAAGTCTTTGATCTCTCAGTTGATTATTAACGGGCGCAGATCAAAATGCCTCTGGATGTAATGGGACAGGTTCACAGCTAATCAGAGCAAGGAAACAGTTTCCAAAGTGTCTCAACAACTGTGCTCCTCTGTACACCGTATAACCCTGCCCCATAGTAGCTACACTGTGACTGGCCCGCGGTGAATATCCGTCTTAATGGGAGTGTGAAGCTGAGGTGTGTGTGGTTCCCCAGAGGCTCCGGCTCTGGAGAACCATGGCAACGTGCCACTGACCTGCTCTCGCGAGCGTAGAGCTGAAAGAAGACGCCCAGGCAGTGGCGGAGACGGGTGTCGTCCTCCGTCAGTGGGTTGTACCACAGCAGCACCAGCCGTGCCAGCATCTTGGCGCTGAAAATACGGCCCGTGTACATCAGCTTGGCCAAGCCCTCGGCTGTCTCTGTGCGCAGGTCACACACCTTGGCACACAAAACACACACCTCATATACATATATACACACACCCACCCAATGTTGGAATATTAAACCCGTTTTTGCATCTGAGCAGAGTGTGCAGCCTTATCTTTTTTTCTCAACCATTTTCTCTACCAGCCAGCACCTCTACACTTCTGTGTAGAAGTGATGTAGATAAGGCTGTCCCGGTGAAGAAAATGTCCTTGCGGTGATTAAGGGTGCCCCAATACCGCGGTCTGCGGTATTATCGCCATTTTTTTGTT